>JAJKFI010010187.1:0-11392 GCA_029204185.1 Lerista edwardsae
AGTTCTGGAGTGTGTGGTGTGAAACTGCAACACCCCCCCATTGCGTCTCGGAAGTCATCTTTTGGCGCCAAATCTAACATTTGAACTGCTTGCTTGAATTGTGGCGCAGGAAGTGCTTTGGTCAGGACATCCGCGATGTTCTCCTGCGATGGACAGTAAAGCACGTCAATGTCCCCGTTTTGGACTGCTTCTCTGACATGTTTATGCTTTATGTCAACATGCTTAGAGTGCATCCGGATTCGTTCTGACCCAGCAATCTGGATTGCGGACTGGTTGTCCACCCAGATCTGGATTGGATTTGTTTGTGGAGCATCCAAATCCGACATCAATTGCCTGAGCAGGTGTAGGTAGTTGGTCACATGACTTAGGGCTGTGTACTCACTCTCTAGAGTAGAATACGCGATAGTCTTTTGCTTGTGTGACCCCCAATCTATCACGCAATCCCCAAGGCGTATGGCATAGCCTGTGGTAGATCTCCTTGTGTCATCCCCCCCAAAGTCACTGTCTGCAAAAACTTCCAATTGCAGTGCTCCTTTTGGGGTGATGTGGTACTTGTGACTACTTGTGCCTTTCAAGTACCTGAGGATGCGTTTCAAGGCTATCCAATCTGCCTGTGTGGGATTTGCAGCTTTTCTGCTCAGGTGATTGACTGCAACGCTAATGTCTGGGCGCGTCCAGCACGCAAGGTGTGTGAGTGAACCCAACAGTGAAAGGAACATGTTCTGGTTTGGAAATGGTGCAGACTCTTCTGCTTTTTCCCCTCTCCCCATCACTATTGGAGTTGATACAACCTTGCAGTCTTGCATGCCCCATATCTGGAGTAGATCGTGGATCTTTTTTTCCTGACTGAGGAGAAAACCAGCACTGTCAGCTGTGCGTTCGATCTCTACCCCTAGGTATTGACTGACAGGACCAAGACATTTAAGTGTGAATGTCTTTTGCAGTTGTAGTGTGATCTGATTGATCTGTTGTGTTGTCTTTGCGAGGACCAGCAAATCATCAACAAAACATAACAGAACACATAATTTCTCTCCTTTTCCCTTTCTGAAAAGGCATGGATCAGCTGTGGAGGGGGTGAACCCCAATTTTTGCAGCTGCTCTTTAAGGCATAAATGCCAGCTTCTCCCACTTTGTTTCAGATCATAAACAGCTTTCCTGAGGCGAAAATGTGAGTAATCGCTTTGCACACCTGGAGGTATTGTAATATATACCTCTTCCTGCAGGTCTGCGTGCAAGTAAGCTGTCCCAACATCAAAATGGTGAACCTGATAACCTCTGCTGGCTGCTACGGCAAGCGCTGCGCGTAGCGTGGTGGCTGTAAGTGTTGGTGAATAGATTTCCTCGAAATCTACACCTAGGATTTGTTTACAGCCACGGATCACTAAACGGGCTTTCTTTAACGGCTCAGCACCTTCCCTATCCTTGAGAACAAACACCCATCTGGAATCAATTGCGTGTTTTCCAGCTGGTAATGTTGCTGGCTCAAAGACCTTTAAGTCGTGCATTGCCTTTAATTCAGTCCGAATAGCTTGTAGCCATTCTTCCTTCTGGGCTTGCGGTAGCTCCATGACATCTTGGTATGTCTGAGGTACCTTTCCTACCTCTACCTGGTAGGTTAATCTTTGGGGTGGAACCCCACGCAAAGCCCTTGGAGGAAGGATGCGTCTGGTCGGAACAGCTTGTTCCGGTGTAACTTCCTCTGAAGACGTGCTTGTGTCCAACCCTGGAGTGCCCCCCCCCTCTTCCAGCAGCCTGTCAGGGCGTGCTGGTGTGGCAGGAGATGGCTCCTGTCTTTGTAGAGTTCTCTGAGGAGTTGATGCGGGCTGATCGGGAGTGCTTTCTAATCTTGCTCCCCCCCCATTTTCTGCAGCTTGTGTGGGGATGCTGACTGTTCTGTCAGCATGATCTGGCAGTAAACTTTGCTCAGAGAAATCGTAAGAGTTGGATATTGTGACAGTTTTGTGGTCAGGATTGAGGAATTTGAGCGCTTTGCAATTCGGTTCAAACCCAATAAACTGTAGCCGCCTGGCACGCGGGTCATCTTTTCTGCGTGTTTCCCGATCTGCATGTACAAAAGCGTATGATCGAAACGTCTTTAGAAATGCAAGATTGGGAGGTTTGCCGAATAGCTTGGTGTAGGGGACCCCGTCAATCGAACGGTGGTAAACTCGATTTGAAATAAATACAGAATATTTCATCGCCTCTCCCCACAACCCTTTAGGTAGTTTTGATTGCTCCATCAGCGCTCTGACCATGCCCTGGAGCTCACCGTTTTTCCTCTCCGCCACCCCGTTATGCTCTGGGGTGCGGGGAGCGGTGAGTCTGTGGGTGATGCCCTGCCTTTCCAACCATTGAGACATCTCCCTACTCAGAAATTCACCTCCCCGATCGGTCTGGATCGCCACTATGCGATGGCCAAACCGCCTTTCCGCCCACCTGACCCAATTGCGGATTTTATTAAACGCCTCAGATTTCTGGCGCAATAAAAATGCAAAACTATACCTCGTAGCATCGTCCACGAGCGTAAGAACGTATTGCGCCCCCCCTGCTGTCTTCTTCACAGGGCCGATTAAGTCCATATGCACCAGCTGTAAGGGGGTTTGGGTCTGGCGGTTGCTGAACTTCGGGATGGATGCGCGATGCGATTTAGTAAGTTTGCACACATCACAGTCCACAAAAGCATCGCAGTCTTTTAAGTCCATTCCGTGCACAAGTTCAGCTGTCTTCCTCACGTAGTCATGATTTAAATGTCCTAATCGAAGGTGCCACACGTGCCCACAGGATCGGTGCTTTGGTTGATTGAAGCACACAGTTGCCTGTTGATTCCCTGTTGTCTTCGCTCCAAGCACGAACAGCCGATACACTCGGGGGGCAGCCACACAAAGATTCCCCCTCTCAAGTGTGCAGATGTCGTCTTGGAAAGTCACTTTAAATCCATCTTCTTGAAGGGTGCCAAGGCTGAGCAGATTCCTCGACATTGTTGGCACACACAGCACATTCTTCAAGGTAGTCTGCAGTTGTGGCAGAAAAACCTCTCCAGCGCAAATTACTGGCGCTGTTGTTCCATTTGCGAGTGCGACAGTTTCACGATCTGTCTCGCACTTGCTCGTGAGTAAGTCAGCGGATGTTACGATATGGTGGCTTGCTCCCGAATCTAACAACCAGGATCCTCGCGTGCGCCTACCTTCCGTTGAGCCCACGAAAGCGATGCTCGCTTTGGGATGTTGTGCATGGGGCTTTGGAAACTGCCCTTGCCCCGTGCCCTGCTCACCTTGGGGTTTTTTCTTCTTTTTAGAGCCTCCTTTTTTCTTGGCACACTGGTGCGCGAGATGTTGAGTTGATCCGCACACATAGCACTGGCGCACACTTGCGCCTGGGACTCATTCTTGGGCTGCTGCTGCTTTTTCCCAGAAATATTGTTTTTCCCCTTTCGGAATTCTCGCTCCCTCTGGTTGTCTGCCCTTTTGTCCGCTTCCTCGAGAAGCCGTGCGACAACAAGGGTGACAGTCAGTTGTGCTGCAGGGATAGATTCCAAAGTCAGGGTAAACATGTCCCACGTCTCATCCAGGGAATTGAGGATCGCAAAAACTTTGAGCCTTTCCTCGACACGTTCCCCAATTGCCTCAAGGTCTTTGAGGTTTTGCTGCATTGCTCTTAGGTGGACCCGTAAGTCCCCCCCCCGGTTCAAGACGCGATCGCCACAGCTTGCGTGTCAGAACCATGCTGGAAGTCAGGGATGCACGTGCAAACAACTCCTTCAATGTGGTCCAATAGTCCATAGCGTGTCCGAGGTCGCGACAATAGACTAAGAGATCCTCTGAGATTGCAAGACCGATGGTCGCCTTCGCCTTCCTGTCAGCTGCTTCTTCTGCAGCGTTCGTGGGAAGCGCTTGAGTGTGCTGCCAAAGGTCGTCCTTTTCCAGCAGCAACCGCATCTTGTGTGCCCATTGCACATAGTTGCTGTCGTTGAGAAGTGGAATGGGAATGTTGAAAGGCGCCGGTGGGGCGGCGGGAGGTTGCTGCGCCATCCCGATTCCGGGCCCAGCGGGCTGCAACGGTGGAACTTGAGGTGGTATCAGAGGGATGAAAGGACCTTGTCCTGGAACGAGCGGCGGTGGCGGGACAGGTGCTTGGCCGTCGGGAGGCCCCGCTGGGAGAAAGAGAGGTCCGAGATCGTCGTCTTCCGATTCGCCCTCTTCGCTTTCCCCGGATTGCTCGGGTTCTCCTGGGTCGCCAACGTCCTCTTCCCCCGCCTCGTCACCGAGGTCTTCTACCTTGATTTCCTCTGTTTCCTCTTTGACTCCACCGGTAGCTCCTTCCTCATCAGACATCTGTCAGGATGTCCGCGAGTGTAGGGGTGCAGCCGCATTCACCACTCAGTCTCTGCTCCGTGGATCGGGTCCGCGGCAAACCCCTGCAGGGTTACGGCTGAATCTTCCATAACCTGTTGTGAATTTGGAGTGTTGATAGCAGAGTTGGGGGCTTGTGGACCCATTCAGCGCTTGCCTAGCGCGATCGGAGCGGAGGAACGAAGCGATCGCTACATTTAAATATCAAAGCCATTTTATTGGTTTCAGTAGCGAAAGTGAGAAGATGAGAAGTTTAGTTTGCCGGTTAGCAAAAGCCGGCGAAGGCTTGCCGCGTACAAGCGGCGTTTCAGCGTATTCTTCACAGTTTGAGCGCACACATGGTACAGACAGAAGAACAAAGGGTGCAGTCAGACTATATCTGGTAGGTGGGTACTTAGAGACCCCCGTGCCCTATGTTAACCAATGGGGTAACCTTTAAAACATCATGATCTCATGAGAAAGTGGATGTTTGCTAGCCAGCGCTTCCCGTGAGAAACATTGCCTGCTTATGTTACACTATCTAAAGGGAGTTCAGCTACTGTGTAGCAGGTTGCACTAACAAGCTGGGAAGCTGACCACCTCAAGGACACGCAGGTGCTCTATCTGATCTGGAGACGGAGAGACGGAATGCCAGTTTCCACCAGTTCTGGAGTGTGTGGTGTGAAACTGCAACAGAATGTTCCTTGGCACTATTCACTGCAGCCTTTGAAATGTCCACATCAGCATCACCTTGTGCTTGAAAAGCCACACAGCCTCTCATCACCAGTTCTTCAGTGATTAATTTGATTAGTTGGTGTTTGTTGCACCCTACTGAAAGTAATTCTTCCTGCTTCCCTTTGAATTCAGTATCAGTTGTGAAGTGAACTATTGGATACTTATAGTTTTGTTACCTTCTCTTATGTGTATTATCCTTTATTGAAGGACTTGCGTCATATCCATCGAACACAACAGTAGCCAACCCATACTGTTTAACTGTAAAGTCTGCATACATCTTTGCTATTTTGCCATATCTGTCTCCCTTCCGCCACTTCAATTTCCATATCAAGTAGCCTCCATCAATAACAAAACTTTGCGTGCTCGGAACAGCATCTGGTGTTGTTTCCGTGGATGCTCATCAATGGCATGGGCTAATTGCGGTTTATCTGCCTTTCTCAGAATGTGGTAGTCCACGAACAGTGATGCTGGGTAAGCACTAAGTTCATATCCCATCACCTTCTCCAGATCTAGTTTTCCTGTCCTGGAGACAACAAGAAATAGCTTAGGATCATTAAGAAATGATTAGGATGAGAAGTTTGTAGTGCTCAAAATGGCTGTGGCTGCAAAGCCTCTACTCTGGTATTAGATGCACATCTAATCTGGTCAGTGGTCAGAAGAGCATGTGCTCAGAGCAGGAAGGAAGGAAGGAAGGAAGGAAGGAAGGAAGTAAACTCAAGGCCACACCTCTGCAGGTATCATAGAGAGGACATGTAGAAGGCTTAGCTCCTACCCCAAGACATTACATCTTCCCCTGGTGGGCATTTCTAAAAGGCTGCTGAGCATGAACTTAGTGAGTTAGTGAACTTGAACTTGAAATTAGTGACTGTGTGATGAAATAACTGGTTGTCAGGTTTTGGTAAGTTTTTTTCCTGTCAATCAGTACACCTAGTACTGACAAGAACAGTTGACAGACCTTTAGTTAGACTTTTTCTGAGCTTTAAAATAACACGGTTGCATGATTTTGGCCGATTTTCATGGTTTGCAGCTGCCATCTTGAAAATAACCCACTTCTGGTGGTCGAATTTCGGAGAACTTTTTTTCTGTCAGTCAGTACACCTAGTACTGACAAGGACAGACCTTTTATTAGACTTAGTCCCGGGTTATGGGTTTTTCCCCCCTAAGTTGACCAGACTACATGGGTCACCATGGCCAGTTCTGAGCAACTCAGGTATGGCGGCAGCTTGCGAATCAGCTAAAGCTGTGCAAAGGCTCCCCTGGCCACAGCTGCCACCTGGGAGTCCAGGAACAGCTGTGGATCCAGGAGAACCCGCAAGCTGCAGACCTGCTCCTTCAGAAGGAGTGCAATTCATTCTCTTTATTCGTTATTCAAATGTCATTGCTTTTTTGTTATTTACTGGTACCTGTTGAAATCAACAGGTCAAGCTAGGCAAAACATACAGGTTGGCACTGGCTGAGAGATCTCTGAATCCTGAAAATTGGCACAGGAATAGTGTCTATTTCCTCTGAATATTCAAATTGCCACATGAAACGAAGAGCACAATCTTAACCAACTTTCCAGCACTGGAGAAAAAACAATGCAGCTCTGAGATAAGGGAACAAACATTCTCTTACCTTGAGGAGGCCTCTGTGACTGCCTCCCCGCAACTGCAGGATTCAGCACATGCTCCATTGGCACAGCTATATCAGTTCTGGAAAGTTGGTTAGAATCTGGGCCTAAGCCTCATACGGAAGCTGGAAGAGGCATGAATATAGAAAAATGGGGTGAGATTTGAGCGAATAGCCACGTAGTAGTGGAATACTATTGGGGTGTCTAGTCAAGAGATTACCACTTTTTGTTTGACCTAGTAGCTTGCTTGTGAGCACTGCTGACTAACTGATGTTTCCAGAGCTCGCTGAAAATGCTTCTTCAAAATTGCAGCAATATGAGCATTAATGGATGGTGGGTAAGACTGGTGAAATACTAATTCTACCAGCAAACATTTGTGGGGCAAAAGGGTAGTTTTGGAAGAATCTGATGTGATTCCCCCCAAACCCTTGACACTGTTGTTGTTTTTCTGGTTTTAGGAGCTGCAATCCACACATCCTGCTGTTTGTTTTCTTTGAACATGGTGGTATGGTTTGTAGGAATACAGGCAGCAACTAAACTAAATGGAGCAGTACAAACACTATTTATGATGTAGAGATTTTATTTTAATTACTTTAATGACTGTGATAGGGGACCAAGAAGAAATACATCCGTGCAATGAAGATACACTAAAAGACTTATGAAGGCGGCAGTATGACTGTCTCAGAGAGATTATAACTGTACATGAAAAGAAAAGTGTATTACTATCCCAATAAAAATCACATTAAGTTATCCCATGAAGTTCAGTATTGTCCAGCTCCTAATTTAAGATCTCCCACCCCAGCAGTTCCAACCCTGTGGCTCATTGCAACGGGTTGATTATTCCTTGCATGACACTGACAGAAAGGAGATGCAGCATGGATGAGAAAGCCAGAAAAGGAGACTGAGGGTGCCTTAGTGAGGGGGCAAGGGACCAAAGTGGGGAGGGTGGAAGGGAAAGCGAGGACCTATGTGCAGTGAGGAGAGGAGGAGGCGATGGCACTGGAGGTGAGAGAGGGAGAGCTGACAGCCTGCAGGGAATTGCACAAAGCACCAGAAGGGAAGCGGTAGAATAGGAAAGGACAACTCAGGCTGGAATAGCAAGATTCTGATTCATATGACTTTTCCCCATCCATGTGAATTTTCCATCATGACCTCACTTCCCCATATACAGAGCCCTTCTTGGCTCACAGCGAGCGCACTTGGGGCAGGGTGGCATCACCCCAGCGCGGCTGCCCTGCCCCCATGCACCACCCAGCCACACCTCCCCACACCTGGAATTTCTCCATTTAGGAGCAACCGGAGTGCAAGGGAGGGCGGGAGGTGAAAAGCGTGCTGGTTTTTCCATGCTGCTGTGCCTTACTTGCTGTGCTCACCTCCCCCCCGAAGTACCCGCCTTATACCTCTGCCCAGGTATCCCTCTTTGAAGGAAAATATTGAACCGGAAGTCATGGGCAGACAAATCCTAACTTGCACTGGAACAGGCAGCCCAAGTGGCCACTGATTCCAGTGTATGGTAGGTGCTGCCTGGAGTGCAACTTGGACTAAGGGGTATTTCTCCCTTTACCTTGTGTTGTGCCCCCAGCCACTGGTAAGGGGCTACCTCGTTCTGCACCAGAGAATTTGCAGATGCAAATCCAAGTGGCCCATGTAAGGCTGATTGGGCCGGGAGAGGGGGTTAGGATTGCTCTGTGTTGTCTGGTCCCACCCTGCTCCAGCCTGATATGCCTCCTGGCCCATCTCTTGCCCATCTCCCCTCCCCTGGAACACCCTCCCGCCAACCTCTCCCACCCCCTGCAATGGTCTCCCTTGGCTGGCATGAATTTATTCTCTCCTAACCTGGATCTGGCCTCCAGCCTATGCCCACCCTTGCACTGGCTCAGCCGCCTCTTGAGTAGTTGCAAATGCGCTTTATGGCACATTTGTGACACTCCTGGGTCAGTGCAGAGGACTTGGAATGGCTGAATTCTGATTCAGGATTGTGCCCTCAGTATAATTATCCAAATGCTAGAATCATCCAAATGGATGATTCTAGCATTTGGATAATTATCCAATTTATCCACATCAGCTGGGAAAGATGTCAGCCAGGGCAGTGATACAAAATCAGAGCTCTGACCAAAATAAAAATAAAAATAAAAGTTTCTGGACAGAGGGCTTATGGTAATCATAGGACTATAGATTTTGTCCTTTGAGAGGTGTCTGGGGCATATTGCTACTGCTGCCACCTGAAAAAAAAAACACCTAAACTTGACATGAGGTATTTCTACAGGCCCTACGGGCCTATGAATGAATTCTCCTGTCAGCAATGAGGTGCTTAACATTGAAGCTGTGCAGCATCCAAAAGATTCACAGCTGCAAAAGATTTGAGGAAACATTTTCTGTTTGATTCTGTCTCTGAGAGTTCGCGGCCTTCTAATCCCAGACCAAAATTGGAATGAAACCAAAAACAGTCTAATTCCAACCACACATTCCTTTCAATTGCAATGTGACAGTAAACATTGATTTATGTTTGAAAACACTCTGGGATTTACAGCCCAATCCTATCCCCCCACTGTCAGTGCCAATGTAATTGAACCAAAAAGACAGGCATTGCATCCTATGTAGGTGACCAAATGGAAGGTAAGAACTTTCTTCTACGTAAGCATTAGCATTAATGAATTGAATTTTATCCCCTTTTCCCACATAAACACTCTCACTAGTCCAAATAACCCCTCCACCTGACTCCATGCCACTTGCCAACAAAAGGAGAGAAGAAACAACAACAACAACAACAACAACAACAGGTATTTATATACCGCCTTTCTTGGTCATCAGATTGCTCCTTTGACTTTAATTCAAGGCGGCTTACATAGGCAGGCATTTTCTAAACCGCAAGGGTTTTTACAAATCACAAAGTTCTAAACTTACAAGAACAACTACATGCAGATGACACTTTCATCGTCCAGTCCTTCTTTCTCGCCGCACAATTGCCTTCTGCTGGCTGATAATCTGCCTCTTTGCTCTCACCAAAGAGCAGCTGGCCCAGCACAACTCCCCCTCTAACAGGCAGCTGAGACAGCTCAGATCTTATCAGCCACATTCTTGAGGTCTGCCGCACATGGAAGCTTCCGGTGGTCTCAAACTAGCAACCTTCGGATCTTATCTTTGGGCATTACTGTGGCTTTAACCCTCTCAACTAGACCTACTGCCCAACTTGAGTAAGGATACTCAAGTTGCAGGGGGCTAGCTCTCACCTGGCCCCTTCCTGCAAGTGGGTCCCTACCCACAATCTGTCCACCTTCTGACCTTCCATCCTCTTCTCACTAAGATTTCAGGCCAGAAAGGAAAATAAGCAGGGTCCTTGCCCTTAGTGCCCACCAAGAGGCACACCAAAAGAGAAGCCCACATTGCTATCATTGCTTAGAGACATTGCCCCTCTAGTGGCAATCTGGCCCCATGATGCATTTATTGCATTTTACTGTGAAGTATTGAGAAAGCCTTGCTGTGGGGCAGTACATGGATACCAAACCAACCAACAAACAGATCCGTTGACTGTAATCAGCACGTGCCGGCTCAGGAAGCTGTTGGTAAAGCTGTTACTCCCCATGTAATGTGCCAGCTTCACCAGTAACCTCCATGGGTAAAATAGCTCATGAACCTTTTGTTTTGGCTTTCATTTAGATTGGGTTCTTGTAGATCTTTCTAGCAGTGTTGTTGATGGGAATACCTTTCCTATAGTTGGGGCTGCAGTAAACATGGAATATCACATCTACTCCCAACCAGGATTTATGTACTACTTTAACCAGATGCTTAGTATAGTCAGAACAGCATTAATGCAAACAGAAGCCCTATCTTCTGAAAACGAAAGCATTTGCAGCATCATGCTCATCTCTGCAGTTTAGGGCTATTCAATGGACTGCAATGAATTTGAATTGATGCCACCAAGCCTGCTGCGTGATGGCTCTGGAGTCACTGCAACTGTCTGCCAGCAGGACTTCATTGCTTTGTCCTAGCACAGCAATGTTTTGTTCCTTCAGCAGAACTATTTCACCGTGTACCTCTACACTATTGTAACATGAAGAGGTGACGGCTGCTGGTAGCAGCAAAGACCTGCAGTGCTCTGTTTTCTCTTCGGCAGCCATGTGGCTGCCATGACTATTTTGTAATCAAAATAGTGCCCGAAAATACTGAAGAATTAGAGCAAGATTTAAAATCAATGATAATCTTTTTTGTATGTATTTATTATAGTGGCAGATGTACGATGGGCAGCCCGATCTAATGCTGCCCTACTGCAGGCACTGGGTGTTGCAAATGTGCCATAAGGCATGTTTGCACCATGCAGGGAGTAAGTGACACTGGTGGGGAGGCCTGCCCTGTCCCATTGACGCCACAGTTGGAGCCCTGGCCACCAGACACCATTTCTACAGGGAGGGCAAAGCTCTAAGTTTTACGAGGAGCCTTACTCTGTCATGTAAATCCCTCCTCTCCCTTGCTGCTGTAGCCAGTAAGCAACACCAAGATGTTGCTATTCCCTGTGAGGATTGGCTAAAACGGTGCAGGGAAGGAGTGATTTCCACTGCAAGGTAAGACTTCTTGCAACACTTAGAGCTTTGCCCTCCCTGTAGAAATGCCTCTGCCACCAGAAGGAAGCAGGGAAGCACTGAGTAGTGTGAAGGAGTAGGGAGACTGGTGCAGTGATGTCATCTAAAAACAAGGAGAGGGAACGCTGGGCGGGACTTACGCT
>JAJKFI010010189.1:0-10060 GCA_029204185.1 Lerista edwardsae
GGTCTCCAAGCCCCCAACTCTGCTATTATTCACACAAATTCACAACACAATCTACTACGCAATTCCCAAGACGTATGGCATAGCCTGTTGTAGATCTCCTGGTGTCATCTCCCCCAAAGTCACTGTCCGCAAAAACCTCTAATTGCAGTGCCCCTTTCGGGGTGATGTGGTACTTATGGGTGCTTGTCCCTTTCAAGTACCGGAGAATGCGCTTTAAGGCTATCCAATCTGTCTGAGTGGGATTTGCAGCCTTTCTGCTCAGGTGATTGACAGCAGCGCCAATGTCTGGGCGCGTCCAGCACGCAAGGTGTGTGAGTGAACCCAATAGTGAGAGGTACATGTTCTGGTTTGGAAATGGTGCAGATACCTCTGCCTTTTCCCCCCTTCCCACAACCATTGGAGTTGCGACACTCTTGCAGTCCTGCATGTTCCATTCCCGGAGTAGGGCATGAATCTTACTCTCCTGACTGAGGAGAAAACCTGCACTGTCAGCTGTGCGTTCGATCTCCACTCCCAGGTAGCGATTGACAGGACCAAGACACTTAAGAGTGAATGCCTTTTTCAGCTGTTGTGTGATCTGATTGATCTGTTGTTCCGTCCTTGCAAGGACCAGCAGATCATCAACGAAACACAGAAGAACACACAATTTTTCTCCTTTTCCTTTCCTGAAAAGGCATGGATCAGCTGTGGAGGGGGTGAACCCCAATTTTTGCAGCTGCTCCTTAAGGCATAAGTGCCAGTTTCGTCCACTTTGTTTCAACCCGTAAATAGATTTCCTGAGACGAAAGTGTGATTCATTGCATTGCACACCTGGGGGAATTGTGATGTACACTTCTTCCTGCAGGTTTGCGTGCAAGTACGCTGTTCCCACATCAAAGTGATGCACTTGGAAACCTCTGCTAGCTGCGACAGCAAGCGCTGCTCGAAGCGTTGTGGCTGAGAGCGTGGGGGAGTAAATTTCCTCGAAATCTACACCTGGGATTTGCTTACAGCCACGAACCACTAAACGGGCTTTCTTTAAGGGCTCAGCACCTTCCTGATCTTTTAGAACAAACACCCATCTGGAATCAATTGCATGTTTTCCAGCTGGTAATTTTGCTGGTTCAAAGACCCTTAAGTCGTGCATTGCCTTCAATTCAGCCCGAATAGCTTTCAGCCACCCTTCCTTCTGGGCTTGTGGTAACTCCATGACATCTTTGTATGTCTGGGGTACCTCTGTGTAACCTGCCTCTACCTGATAGGTTAGTCTCTGGGGTGGAACTCCACGCAAGATCCTCGGAGGAAGGATGCGCCTGGTCGGAGCATCCTGCTCCGGTGTGGCTTCCTCTGAGGAAGTGCTTGTGTCCAAGCCTGGACTGGATTCCCCCGCTCCCCCCTCTTCCAGCAGCCTGTTAGAGCTTGCTGGTGTGACAGGAAGTTGTCGCTGTCTTTGTGGAGTTCTCTGAGGTGATGCTGCTGGCTGATCGGGACTGCTGTCTCCTCTTGCCTCCCCCCCATTTTCAGCAGCTTGTGTGGGGATGCTGACTGTTTGGTCAGCATGATCTGGCAGCATACTTTGCTCAGAGAAATCGTAAGAATTGGAGATTGTGACCGTTCTGTGGTCAGGATTGAGAAATTTGAGCGCTTTGCAATTTGACTCTACTCCAATGAATTGCAGCCGCTTGGCTCGCGGTGCACCTTTTCTGCGTGTTTCCCGATCTGCATGCACGAAGGCGTATGACCCAAACGTCCTTAGAAATGCAAGATCGGGTGGTTTGCCGAATAGCTTGGAGTAGGGTACCCCGTCAATCGGACGGTGGTACACGCGATTTGAGATGAACACAGCATATCTCATCGCCTCTCCCCACAACCCTTTGGGCAGTTTTGATTGCTCCAGCAGTGCCCTGACCATTGTCTGGAGCTCCCCATTTTTCCTCTCCGCTACCCCGTTATGCTCTGGGGTGCGGGGTGCGGTGAGTCTATGAGTGATGCCCTGTTTCTCCAACCATTGAGACATTTCTCCACTGAGAAATTCACCTCCCCGGTCAGTTTGGATCGCTACTACGGGATGCCCAAACCGTCTTTCCACCCACCTGACCCAATTGCGAATTTTATTAAACGCCTCAGACTTCTGGCGCATTAAATATGCAAAACAATACCTTGTAGCGTCGTCCACAACGGTAAGAACATATTGTGCCCCCCCAGCTGTCTTTTTCAATGGCCCAATTAAGTCCATATGCGTCAGCTGGAAGGGAGTTTGGGTCTGGCGTGTGCTGAACTTTGGGATGCTTGCGCGATGCGATTTAGTGAGTTTACACACCTCACAGTCTACAAATGCATCACAATCTTTCAAGTCCATTCCACGCACAAGTTCAGCTGTTTTCTTCACGTAGTCATGGTTTAAATGTCCTAATCGAAGATGCCACAAATGTCCACAGGATCCGTGCTTCGGTTGGTTGAAGTACGCACTTGCCTGTTGATTCTCTGTTGCCTGCGCTCCAAGCACAAACAGCCGGTACACTCGGGGAACAGCCACACAAAGATTCCCCCTCTCAAGTGTGCAGACGTTGTCTTGGAAAGTCACTTTAAATCCATCTTCCTGGAGGGTGCCAAGGCTGAGTAGATTCCTGGACATCGTTGGCACACATAGCACATTTTTTAAGGTGATCTGCAGTTGTGGCAGAAAAACCTCTCCAGCGCAACTCACAGGCGCTGTTTTCCCATTTGCGAGAGCAACAGTTTCTCGATCTGTCTCGCGTCTACTCGTGAGTAAGTCTGCAGATGTCACAATGTGATGGCTTGCCCCCGAGTCGAGCAACCAGGATCCTCGGGTGCGCCCACCTTCTGCTGAGCTGACAAACGCGATGCTCGCTTTGTGTTGCTGTGCGTGGGGCTTAGGAGATTGCCCTTGTCCAGTGCTCTGCTCACTTTGGGGCTTTTTCTTCTTCTTGGAGCCTCCCTTTTTCTTGGGACATTGGAGTGCAAGATGATGGGTGGATCCACAGACGTAACATTGTCGCACACTGGCGCACACTTGCGCCTGGGATTCATTCCTGGGTTGCTGCTGCTGCTTTTTCCCAGAATTGTTGTTCTTCCCTTTTCGGAATTCACGCTCTCTTTGATTGTCAGCCCTTTTGTCCGCTTCCTCTAGAAGCCGTGCGACTACGAGGGTGACCGTCAGTTGTGCTGCTGGGATGGATTCCAAAGTCAGGGTAAACATATCCCATGTTTCATCCAGGGAGTTGAGGATCGCAAACACTTTGAGCCGTTCCTCAACACGTTCCCCGATAGCCTCAAGGTCTTTGAGGTTCTGCTGCATCGCTCTGAGATGGACTCGCAAGTCTCCTCCCGGGTCTAGGCGCGATCTCCATAGTTTGCGCGTCAGAACCATACTGGAGGTCAGCGATGCACGGGCAAACAGCTCCTTCAAAGTGTCCCAATACTCCTTAGCGTGTTGAAGATCCCGCACATAAACTAAAAGGTCTTCCGAGATGGCCAGACCGATGGTCGCTTTCGCCTTCCTGTCGGCGGCCGCTGCTGCGGTGTCTGCGGCTGCAGGAAGCGCTTGAGTGCGTTGCCACAGGTCTTCTCGTTCCAACAGCAATTGCATTTTATGTGCCCACTGCACATAATTGCTGTCGTTTAGAAGTGGAACTTGAATGCCAAAGGGCGCCGTCTGGGTGACGGCGGCGGGCGGTTGCTGCGCCATCACGATCCCGGGCGCAGCGGGCTGCAACGGCGGGAGTTGAGGGGCTTGAGGTGGTGGCGGCGGCGGTGCGGGAGCGACGTCTTCCGCTTCGTCCTCCTCGCTTTCCCCGGATTCGCCAACCTCCTCTTCCTCGGATCCGTTCCCGAGGTCTTCCTCCTTGACTCCACCGATAGCCCCTTCTTCGTCAGACATCTGTCAGGGTGTCCGTGAGTTGAAGGGTGCAGCCGCATTCACAGTTCAGCATCCGCTCCTTGGATCGGGTCCGTGGCGCGCCCCTGCAGGGTTACGGCTGAATTCTCCATAACCTGATGTGAATTTGTGTTGGTTAGAGCAGAGTTGGGGGCTTGCGGACCCATTCTAGCGCTTGCCTTAGCGCTCCGGAGCGAAGGAACGAAGCGATCGCTACATTTCAATGTCAAAGTCTTTATTGGTTTCAGTAGCGAAAGTGTGAAAGGTGAAAAAGTTCAATCTGCCGGTTAGGAAAGCCGGCGAAGGCATTGCCGCGCGCAGGCGGCTTTTCAGTGCGGTTTTACATCTTAGTGCACACACAGTGAGAAAAATTCTTCTACACAAGAATAAAAGGATGCAACCAGAGTATATCTGGTAGGTGGATACCTGAAGACCCTTGTGCCCCATTTTACCCAATGAGGTGCCCCTTTGGACACTATGATCTCATGAGAAAGCAAAGTGTTTGTAGCCAGCTCTTCCCGTGTGAAATTGCCTGCTTTCATTACACTATCGGAAAGGGAGTAAAGCTAGTTGCCCTAACAAGCTTGGGAAGCTGACCAGCTCAAGGACTCACAGGTGTCTATCTGATCTGGAGACGCAGAGACGGAATGCCAGTTTCAACCAGTTCTGGACTGTGTGATGTGAAACTGCAACACCCCCCCATTTCGTCTCGGAGGTCTTCCTTTGGCGCCAAATCCAACATCTGAACTGCTTCTTTGAATTGTGGAGCAGGAAGAGCTTTGGTTAAAATGTCTGCTATGTTCCCTTGCGATGGACAATAAAGCACTTCAATGTCCCCATTCTGAACGGCTTCTCTGACATGTTTGTGCTTTATGTCAACATGTTTAGAGTGCATCCGGACTCGTTCTGATCCAGCAATCTGGATGGCAGACTGATTGTCCATCCAGATTCGGATTGGATTTACCTGTGTAGCATCCAAATCCGACATCAATTGCCTGAGCGTGTAAAGGTAGTTGGTCACATGACTCAAGGCTGTGTATTCACTCTCCAGAGTCGAACACGCAACGGTCTTTTGTTTTTGTGACCCCCAATCTGTTGCAGTTTCACATCTCACAGTCCAGAACTGGTTGAAACTGGCATTCCGTCTCTCCGTCTCAGAATCAGATAGAGCACCTGTGAGTCCTTGAGCAGGTCAGCTTCCCAGCTTGTTAGGGCAACTAGCTGAACAGTAGTTGTACTCCCTTTCTGATAGTGTAACATAAGCAGGCAGTTTCACACGGGAAGCCCTGGCTGCAATACACTGCACATTCCCATGAGATCATAGTGTTCTAAGGGTCACCCCATTGGGTAAGATGGGGCACAAGGGGTCTTCAGGTATCCACCTACCAGATATACTCTGGCTGCATCCCTTTGTTCTTGTGTAGAAAGAGTTTTTCACTGTGTGTGCTTAAGATGTAAAAGCTGCACTGAAACGCCGCCTGCGAGCGGCAAAGATTTCACCGGCTTTCCTAGCCGGCAGACTGAAACTTTTCACCTATCTCACTTTCGCTACAATAAAGAGACTTTGTTATGGAAATGTGGCGATCGCTTGGTTCCTTCGCTCCGGAGCGCTGAGGCAGGCGCTGGGATGGGTCTCCAAGCCCCCAACTCTGCTATTATTCACACAAATTCACAACAGGTTATGGGCCCAGAGCACGCCACGCTATGGAAGAGTCAGCCGTAACCCTGCAGGGGCTCGCCGAGGACCCAATCCGTGGAGCGGAAACTGAACTGTGAATGCAGCTGCATCCCTCACCTCGCCGACACCCTGACAGATGTCTGATGAGGAAGGAGCAACCGGTGGAGTGAAGAAGGAGGAAGACCTCGAGAACGGATCCGAGGGAGAGGACGTTGGCGACCCAGGGGAACCCGAGCAAAGCGAGGAAAGCGAAGAGGGCGAGTCGGAAGACGACGATCTCGGACCTCTCTTTCCCCCAGCGGGGCCTCCCGACGGCCAAGCGCCTGCCCCGCCGCCGCCGCCGCTCGTTCCCGGGCAGGGCGCTTTCCATCCTCTGCCACCGCCTCAAATACCACCGTTGCAGCCCGCTGCGCCCGGGATTGTGATGGCGCAGCAGCCGCCCGCCGCCGCCGCCGCGACGGCGCCCTTTGGCGTTCCAGTTCCACTCCTCAACGACAGCAATTATGTGCAGTGGGCCCATAAAATGCAATTGCTGTTGGAACGAGAGGACCTTTGGCAACGCACACAAACGCTTCCTGCAGCCGGAGATGCCGCAGCAGCGGCCGCCGACAGGAAGGCGAAAGCGACCATCGGTCTGGCAATCTCTGAAGATCTTTTGGTTTACGTGAGGGATCTTCAGCACGCCAAGGACTATTGGGACACTTTGAAGGAGCTGTTTGCCAGGGCATCGCTAACCTCCAGCATGGTTCTGACACGCAAATTGTGGCGGGCGCGTCTAGAACCGGGGGGCGACTTACGAGTCCACCTGAGAGCGATGCAGCAGAACCTCAAGGACCTTGAGGCAGTCGGAGAACATGTTGCAGAAAGGCTCAAGGTGTTTGCGATCCTCAATTCCTTGGATGAAACGTGGGACATGTTTACCCTCACTTTGGAATCCATCCTGCAGTGCAACTGACGGGCACCTTCTTGAGGAAGCCGACAAAAGGAAAGACAATCAGAGAGAGCGTGAATTCCGAAAGGAGAAAAGCAACAATGCTGGGAAAAAGCAGCAGCAGCAGCCCAAAAACGAGTCCCAGGCGCAGGTGTGCGCCAGTGTGCGGCAGTGCTTTGTGTGTGGATCCATCCATCATCTTGCCCTCCAATGCCCCAAGAAGAAAGGAGGATCCAAGAAGAAGAAAAAGCCCCAAGGTGAGCAGAGCGGGCAAGGGCAATCTTCAAAGCCCCATGCACAGCAACCCAAAGCGAGCATCACGTTTGTGAGTTCAGCGGAAGGTGTGCGCACGCGAGGATCCTGGCTGCTCGACTCGGGAGCAAGCCATCACATTGTGACTTCTGCAGACCTACTCACGAGTAGACGCGAGACAGACCGTGAAACTGTTGCTCTCGCAAATGGGAAAACAGCGCCTGTGAGCTGCGCTGGAGACGTGTTTCTGCCTCAACTGCAGACCACCTTGAAAAATGTGCTGTGCGTGCCAACGATGTCCAGGAATCTGCTCAGCCTTGGCACTCTCCAGGAAGATGGATTTACAATCACTTTCCAAGACAACACCTGCACTCTTAAGAGGGGGAGTCTCTGCGTGGCTGTCCCCCGAGTGTACCGTCTGTTTGTGCTTGGAGCGCAGGCGACAGAGAAGCAGCAGGCAAGTGCGTACTTCAATCAACCGAAGCACGGACACATCTGTGGACATTTGTGGCATCTGCGCCTAGCACATCTGAACCATGACTATGTGAGGAAGACAGCTGAACTTGTGCGTGGAATGGACTTGAAAGATTGCGACACATTTGTGGATTGTGAGGTGTGCAAACTCACCAAGTCGCATCGCGCAAGCATCCCGAAGTTCAGCACACGCCAGACCCAGACTCCCTTCCAGCTGGTGCACATGGACTTGATTGGGCCATTGAAAAAGACAGCTGGGGGGGCACAATATGTTCTTACAGTTGTGGACGACGCTACCAGGTACAGCTTTGCCTATTTGATGCGTCAAAAGTCTGAGGCGTTTAATAAAATTCGCAATTGGGTCAGGTGGGTGGAGAGACGGTTTGAGCATCCTGTAGTGGCGATTCAAACCGACCGGGGAGGTGAATTTCTCAGTGGGGAAATGTCTCAATGGTTGGAAGAGCAGGGCATCACCCACAGACTCACCGCTCCCCGCACCCCAGAGCACAATGGGGTGGCGGAGAGAAAAAATGGGGAGCTCCAAAGCATGGTCAGAGCACTGATGGAGCAATCAAAACTGCCCAAAGGGTTGTGGGGAGAAGCGATGAAATATGCTGTGTTCATTTCAAATCGTGTGTATCACCGTCAAATTGACGGGGTCCCCTACACCAAGCTATACGGTAAACCACCCGATCTTGCATTCCTAAGAACGTTTGGGTCATTTGCCTTCGTGCATGCAGATCGGGAAACACGCAGAAAAGGTGCGCCGCGAGCCAAGCGCCTGCAATTCATTGGAGTAGAACCAAATTGCAAAGCGCTCAAATTTCTTAATCCTGACCACAGAACGGTCACAATATCCAACTCTTACGATTTCTCTGAGCAAAGTATGCTGCCAGATCATGCTGACAGGAGCGTCAGCATCCCCACACAAGCTGAAGAAAGTGGGGGGGAGGCAAGATTAGAAAGCAGTCCCGATCAGCCAGCAGCATCACCTCAGAGAACTCCAGAGAGTTCAGAGAGATCTCCAGAAAAACAAAGGCAATTTCCTGCCACTCCAGCAAGCTCTAACAGGCTGCTGGAAGAGGGGGGAGCGGGGGAAGCCAGTCCAGGCTTGGACACAAACACTTCCTCAGAGGGAGCCAGTCCGGAACAGGCTGTTCCTACCAGACGCATCCTTCCTCCAAGGGCTTTGCGTGGAGTACCACCTCAAAGATTAACCTATCAGGTGGAGGTGGGAAAAATACCCCAGACATACCAAGATGTCTTGGAGTTACCGCAACCCGAGAAGGAAGGATGGCTCCAGGCTATTCGGGCTGAGTTGACGGCAATGCACAACTTGGAAGTTTTTGAACCAGCAGAATTACCAGCTGGAAAGCATGCAATTGATTCCAGGTGGGTGTTTGTTCTGAAAGATCAGGAAGGTGCTGAGCCCTTAAAGAAAGCCCGTTTGGTGGTTCGTGGCTGTAAGCAAATTCCAGGTGTAGATTTTGAGGAAATCTACTCCCCCACACTTTCAGCCACAACGCTAAGAGCAGCGCTTGCTGTTGCAGCTAGCAGAGGTCTCCAAGTGCATCATTTTGATGTGGGGACAGCTTACTTGCACGCAAAACTGCAGGAAGAAGTGTACATCACAATTCCCCCAGGGGTGCAATGTGACAACTCACATTTTCGCCTCAGGAAATCGATTTACGGGTTGAAGCAAAGTGGAAGAAACTGGCACTTATGCCTTAAGGAGCAGCTACAAAAATTGGGGTTCACACCCTCCCCAGCTGATCCATGCCTTTTCAGAAAAGGAAAAGGGGAAAAATTGTGTGTTCTTCTGTGTTTCGTTGATGACCTGCTGATCCTTGCTAGAACGGAACAACAGATCAATCAGATCACACAACAGCTGAAAAAAAGCATTCACTCTAAAATGTCTTGGTCCTGTCAATCGCTACCTGGGAGTGGAGATTGAACGCACAGCTGACAGTGCAGGTTTTCTCCTCAGTCAGGAGAGTAAAATTCATGCCCTTCTCAGGGAATGGAACATGCAGGACTGCAAGAGTGTTGCAACTCCAATGGTGGTTGGAAGGGGGGAGAAAGCAGAAGAGTCTGCACCATTTCCAAACCAGAACATGTACCTTTCATTATTGGGTTCACTCACACATCTTGCGTGTTGGACGCGTCCAGACATTGGCGCTGCAGTCAATCACCTGAGCAGAAAAGCTGCAAATCCCACTCAGACAGATTGGATAGCCTTAAAACGCATTCTCCGGTACTTGAAAGGCACAAGCACCCACAAGTACCACATCACCCCGAAAGAAGCACTGCAATTAGAGGTTTTTGCAGACAGTGACTTTGGGGGAGATGACACTAGGAGATCTACAACTGGCTATGCCATACGTCTTGGGAATTGCGTGATAGATTGGGGTTCACACAAACAAAAGACCATTGCGTGTTCGACACTGGAAAGTGAATACACTGCCTTGAGTCTTGTGACCAACTACCTACACACGCTCAGACAATTGATGTCGGATTTGGATGCTCCACAGGAAAATCCAATCCGAATCTGGATGGACAACCAGTCTGCCATCCAGATTGCTGGGTCAGAACGAGTCCGGATGCACTCTAAGCATGTGGACATAAAGCACAAGCATGTCAGAGAAGCCGTTCAAAATGGGGACATTGAAGTGCTTTACTGCCCATCGCAGGAGAACATCGCGGACATTCTAACCAAAGCTCTTCCTGCGCCACAGTTCAGACAGGCAGTTCAAATGCTGGACCTGGCGCCAAAGGAAGACTTCCGAGACGAAATGGGGGGGTGTTGCAGTTTCACATCTCACAGTCCAGAACTGGTTGAAACTGGCAT
>JAJKFI010010192.1:3230-16507 GCA_029204185.1 Lerista edwardsae
CAATCAATCAATCAATCAATCAATCAATCAATCAATCAATCAATCAACAAGTACTTATATACCGCTTTTCAACACGAAGTTCACAAAGTGGTTTACAGGCAAATCGTAATAATAAAGTTAAATGGCTCCCTGTCCCAAAAGGGCTCACAATCTAAAAAGGCAGACCGCCAGCAACAGCCACTAGAAAGACTGCGCAGAGGTGAAGAGGGACAGTTACTCTCCTCCTGCTAAATATAAGAGGAACACCACTGGAAAAAGTGCCTCTTGTCCAGTTAGCAGGGGTAACAACATTGCGTGGGTAGACCTGGGCTCTGGAGCCAGATCAACCCACCGGGACCAGCTGCAGGTACATCTGGGCTCCTGTGGGGGCGCACTTCTATTGGGTGCCCCAGGCACCATTTTGACTAGGTCCGCCCCTGCAGACCTGGCAGCCCCCTTGCTCAGGGTCTGGCTGGCACCGGGATGGGCCAGGGAGCTGGGCCAGGTCCAAGCACAGGGATGGGGGGGGTGTGGGGGGGTCAGGCTCTCTCTCGCCCCCTCCTGGCTGTTTCCAGGGTGCTCAGAGACGTTGCGGGTGACAGGGAGGCTCGTGCTCTGCTTTTGCTGGGAGACAGAGGGGGGTGGATCCCCTTGCAAAGGAGCAGCGTTCTCAGCGCCCCCTGAGGGGCGAGGAAGGCTTAGGCTGTGATCCTGCCCAGACGTCCCTGGAAGGAAGCCCCAGCGAAGGCAGCAGGCCCTGCTTCCAAGGACTGCAGGGTGAGCCCCTCCCTCCAAGAGGCACAAGGGCAGAAGCAGCCAGCAGGCGTTTGCTCCTCAGGCTCCGTGTCCTCCAAAGCTGCCTGCCGGTTAGAGGAGACCCCCTTTGGGCCAACAACCAGCATCAGGGCTGGGGGAGAGGCAGGATCTTCCCCGTGTCACAGGTGGCTTCGGAGGACAGAAAGGCTTCGGGGGGAATTGCCCTGGCAAGAGAAGCTCTTCTCAGAATGTTGACTGCAAGTGAAAGGAACGTGCTTGCTCTTAAATGGGTTTCATTTAACAGGGTTTGGGGCACCCTGGAGGGTTCCTGGAAGGGAACCCTCGAGGACAAAAAGGCTCCACCTGTACGTAGGAACCAAGTCAAAACCTTTCCTCCCTTAGAAAACAGAAAGCAACAAGCAGCTTTTCCCCCGACTTGTCTTTGTCCTCCGAAGCTGCCTGCAGCTGGGACTGGCTGACCCTGAGACCGGGAGAGCTGCAGGGGGTCGCTCAGGTCTGGGCCTCCGGTTCGGCATCTTGGGCTGTGGGAGGCAACAGGGCTGAGCCCAGGCAGGCAGAAGGAGCATCGGACTCTGGTCCAGCTCAAGCCCAGCCTTGGCTACGTCAAAGTCCAGAAACTATTCCACTCACCTCCTTCCCTGTCGGCCTCGGGTTCATCTGAATCTTCAGGGTCGTCCGCCAGTTCTTCCTCCGGATCTGCCTTGGCCTGGACCAAAAATGCCAGAGCCAGGAAGAGGAAAAGCATCTTCATGCTGGGAATCGGACGGAGATCTCAGACTCGCTCACGAGAGACAAGAAGAAGCCTGGAGAACGGATGAAGGTGTAGGCGAAGAGGCCCCTGTATATATACAGATTTCTGTGGCCAACAGCCAAGTCCTTTAGCAGGAGGAACAAATGAGATTCTGCTGAGACAGGGAAGATTAGAGGCACATTTCCTGGATCCTCACTCATGCCAAAGCGATTCTTCCAAGGATGACTCTCTACCTGTTGACAGAAGGGTTCTGGGTATACTGGAGCTGGGTCTTGCTCCACAAAGGCAAACAGTCATGACAAGGCCGTTTCTGTGCCACACTGGGGAGGGAGGGGCTGAAAAGTGGACAGCAGCAGAATGTGCAAATATCATGTTACTCTTGGTGGAGGCGTCTGATCACTCAAAGCCGTGTTCTTCAAACTTGTGGTCGACCCAATGGGGTCATGAATTCTCAGTTATGGGGTCAGGGCAGCTTACCCCACTAGGGAAAGGGGAAATCTTCTGATGCACCCCCTCAGGTTTTGCAGCCCTACTTAGGGTCTTCAAAATTCTTCCAAAAGAGCCTTCTCTAGTGCCAAGGGATCCACAGTGGGGTCCTCAGTCTCATACTGTAGCTACATATTGGGGTCTTGGCATGATAAAGGTTGAAGGCCACTGACGCAAAAAGATCTTAGTGACTGGTAGAGAGAGCTGGTACCCCTTCCCCTATTTCCTCCTTGCAGGAATATGCAGGAATAACCTGCAGGAAGGTCACAAAACCCAGAATGGAGACAGTGCAGCCACAACACTAGACCCAACACTAGACCTTCAGGAAAAACACGGAAACAAGCAACGAAAAGGCTCAGCAACAGAAAGAAGAACACTATCAGAGAAGGAGCTCACCTTCATTCAAATGCCAGGCGGGAAAACATGGGATAACTCAGGTAAAAAGCCACACAAAGAAAAGGAAGGTGGGGTGCCCTACAGATGCCCCCTTGCAGGGGTCCCATCAATTGGTGACCTCCACAGAGAAGGCCCTCCCCCGTGTCACCACCAGCTCCCCACTTCAGAGCGATGAGGACAGGTGTTTGGGTTTTTCAAAATTCATAATGAAATTAGGGGTGCAATCCTAAGCAGCGCCGGACTGGTGAGGACGACGGTCCAGTGACTGGAGCCTCGCCACAGGAAGGGAACGTGCGCTCCCTTACCGTAGGGGAGGCTCCAGCTGCCCCTCTGCGCTCCTCGGATCTGCGCCTGCTAAATGGTTGTTGCGTCAACACCACGTGCAGCATAGGATTGTGCCACCCAGCACAAAACACTGTGTTTGCATTGCAATAAAACAGAGAACACCACTTTTTCCAAGCACCTCCATCCACAGGGAACAAAGACGGAACTCTGGCATCCTGTCCTCAGTTGTGAATAGCAACACAACATGCACATTTTGAATTGAAGTTCAACCTATTTTCAAAAACAGCCACACTTTCCAGCCCCCTTAGTGGTGGCCCACATGGGATGTTCTCCCCAGATGTCCTTGGGGGACCTCAGGCCCCCAATCTGGATAAGCTCCCTCTTGAGGAAGGACACGGCAGTGCAGTCCTCTGGCCTCTCCACCCCTCCTGCCCGCCTCGGTCTTCTCTGCCTGGTGCGGTGCTGGACGCCTGGTGCCTCTGTGACCCCCGTCTCTCTGGAGCAGCAGTGGGGCAGGGGCAGGTGTGGGGTACCCTCTTCCAGTCGGCCGGCATCCCCACCCCACTGCTCAGAGCATTTCGTACCACCTCAGGATGGGGCTCCACGGCCAGAACTGGAGTTTCCTTTACTGGAAGGAGTGCGGGAAGGACACAGAGCTGCGCACAGGTATTTGGTGCTGAGCACCCGGCAGGATGCCTGGGCCAGGCCTGTCCCCACGTGGCCAGATGGGCAGAGGCCGCAGAGGCACAGGCAGGGAAGGCGACGTTGGGCCGGATCATGTCCTCACTCCTCCCGTGGAGCTCACAAATGGGTCTCTTCCGAAAAGCTCAGGGAGAAGCGTTGACGCCTGATGTTGCAATGAGCCTTCCCAGCTCCAACCTGCCAACGGACCTCCTCGCAACCCAGATTTCCTGCCTTGGGCCTGGCGCCGCTCCGAAGAGCCCCTGACTTTTGGGAACTCCGGCTGAGCCGACCCCAAAGCAGTTAAACTGGCTTTCGCACTCCTGACGCTTTTCTTCCCCAGGCGGATCGTGTCCTGCGCCTCCTTCTGTGCGACTCCACGTTGCGGCTGAGGCTGGCAGGGTGACAGTTGCCTAATGGCAGGACTCGTGACGGGTCTCCTTGCGCTGCCAACTCTTCCCAAAGTAGTTCGCGTCTTGCTGTCTCAGTTTGCTTTTCTGCTCGCTCAGCGCAAGGCCTTCTGCCTGGGGCCATTGTAGCCCTCTAAGCCCTCTTGAGTTCCTCCAAGAGAGTGTGTCAACAGACGCTCCTGGGCCCTTAGCCACTGGCTGCTCTTGGAAATGCAAAACCAGGGGAGAGGATTTTGAGCCAAGCGGATGTTTTCCAAACCGCCCCCCCCCCCGTGGTGTTCTCAGCATGCATCGTTGTGCTGCGTGTTTTGTGGGAGACACACTTCCCGAATTCACATGGGATCCTTGAGTGGAGGCATATTGTGCCCCTTCTCATTGGCCCAAGATTTCCTCCCTTATTGGAACTCAAAAAGTGCCACCCGCCCCTTTGGGCTCCTTAGATTTGTGCCCGCAAAGTCACAGGCCCAGAACCAAGGAGGCCATGTGGCCCGAACTGGACCTGCACGTCCTGGAGACAAGCCCTTAGATAAGGCCCAGGCTGGGCTAGGCAAGGTGGGCACTGGCCAAGGGCCCTGGGACCCCACCTGCCACCCCCTGAAGCCCCCCTCACCAGGCAGCAGCCGTGGGCGGTGCTCAGCTCAGGGCCTCCCTCCCGCCATTGCTGCCTCCTCTCCCCCTCCGAGCCACCACTGGACTCCCTCAGAGCCGCCTGTGATGATGCAGGAGCTTCCGAGAAGCCCATTGGTGGACTCACAGCAGTGCCCAGCAGCCTCCTTGCCGCTCTCAGTGCTCCACTGCAGGGTGATGCGGAAGGAGCATCCTTGCCTGTGCTGCTGGCCTGCCCTGGCTTGCCCTATGCTGGGCCTACGGACCCCAGGCTGGTGCTGGTGCCAGGAAGCTTCTGCTGCATCTTGTGTGTCAAGTGGCCAACCTGATGCATTGAAGAAGCCCCTGAGCAGGCCAGGGAGGGACTCCCCTCCCTCTGTTTCCAAGTGTGGAAGAACACAGCCCTTGACAAATAGCGGCAACTCAGTATCATCGCTTGCTGAGAGTCACAGCAGGACCTCTGGGCTTCCACAAGCCTCTGGGACAAGGCGCTCTGCCTCCAGGCTCGCAATCCAATGCTGTTCCTGCACACCCAACCTTCAGTTCTTCGTCCATCACCTTTGATTTCAGGCTTTCCTGAAAGAGTCTGCGAAATGGGATGTTTCTCTGCCAGCTCCCCCAACCCTTGCAAGACCCCTTATCCCCACCAGAGGGCGCTTTGTTCTCTCAAGTTGTGACTGTGATCCTCACACATGTGGCCATCAGTCTGCGTCCTGCAGTTCCACTCAGCATCTAGTGATTCAGCATCATGACAACTCTGTGAGGGGGGGGGACCTGCTGGAGCTGTTGTTGCCATCTTCCCGGGGAGGGGGGTGGGTTTGGGCTGTGGCCGCCAGGCTGTTGGCACCACTGCTCTTTGGAGAAAGAAAATCCTTGGCTGGGATTTGGCAGAGTCTTTCCCTGCAGGACAGGAGCGAGGGGAGTGGCCAAGAGGTTGCCATGACGGTACACCATGCAAATAGGGTGGCAGTGATGGAAGGTGGGCAGGGGAGGGCTCCTCTGCATTGTGCCCAAGCTCCGCTTTCAAGCCCCAGCAAGTGATTCTTCAGAGGAGGGGGTCATTCCTAAGGCGACTTGGAACCGTCATGTTTTGGTCTCCTTTTAAAGGCATCTAGGCCAGATGCCATCACCACCTCCTGTGGCAAGGAGTTCTAGAGCTTAATTACCTGCTCGGTAGACAAGTATTTCCTTTGGTCTGTTTTAACTCTCCCAACACTCAATTTCAGTGCATGCCCACGGTTCTGGCATTGTGAGAGAGGGAAAACAACATCCCTCTACCAACTCTATCCCTCCCATTCATAATTTTGTATGTCTCAATCATGTCCCCCCTCATGAGCCTTTTTTCTAGGCTAAGGAGCCCCAAACACCTCCTTTCTTCAGAAGGGAGGTGCCCCAGCTCTGTCATCATTTTTGTCGCTCTCGTCTGCACCTTTTCCAGCTCCACTATGTTCCTTTTGAGATGTGGTGACCAGAACTGTGCGCAATACTCTAGATGTGGCCTTACCATCAATTTGTACAATGGTATCATAATTTTGGCTGTTTTCTTCTCAACCCCATTTTTATTACCCCAAGCGTGGAATTGGCCTTCTAATTGCTGCTGCACACGGGGTCAACACCTTCATCGAGGTGTCCACCAGCACCCCAAGATCTCTCTCCTGAGCCGTCACAGACAGCTCAGAACCCATTGGCCTATAGCTGAAGTTTTGATTTTTTTGCCCCAATGTGCATCATTTTACACTTGTCTACGTTGAAACGCATCTGCCATTTTGCTGCCCATTCCCCCAACTTGGAGAGGTCCTTCTGGAGATCTTCACAATCCCTTCTGGTTTTCACCACCCAGAAACGTTTTGTGTCATCCTCAAAATTGGCCACTTCGCTACTTATGCCAGTCTCCAGGTCATTTATGAACAAGTTGAAAAGCACCGGCCCCAAGACAGATCCCTGGGGCACTCTGCTTTTCACCTCTCACCATCGTGAAAATTGCCCATTGACACCCACTCTCTCTTTCCTGGCCCTCAACCAATCCTGAATCCAGAAGAGGACCAGACCTCTTATTCCCTGACTGTGAAGTTTCCTCAGCAGCCTTTGGTAGGGGACTGTGTCAAACGCCTTCTGAAAATCCAGGTAGATGATATCCACAGGTTCACCCACATCCACGTGCCTGTTGACCTTTTCAAAGAATTCCAAAAGGTTCGTGAGGCAAGGCTTACCCTTAGAGAAGCCATGCTGACTTTCCTTCAGCAATACTTGTTCCTCTACGTGTTTAGACACGTGCCTACGTGGCAAACAGTCTGTTGTGCTCCAGGGACCAAGCAGCTGTCCCAGAAGACAATGGAGTGTGGAACGCAGGTGCCGGCCTTTCAGTCAGTCAGCCCACTGGTCCGTCGACCTCTGGCCTGATGGCTCTGACCGGCATCAGCTCCACACGGCCTCAGGATTTCCCCGCTCAAGCTGGAGATGCTGCCAGGAACCTCCTGTGGGCCAGGCACGAGCTCCTCCACTGAGCATCAGCCCCTCCCCTGCTGGAAGTCGCGGCATCACCTGCAGGGCTCTGGAGAGCGGAGTGTGATGTCCGGTCACCTGAGAGCCTCTCCTGGGGGTGGGGGCTTAATTCTACATCCTCCTCCCCTTCCGAGCACACCTTCAACTCCTGATTGCAAGGGGAATGGATGCATCGTGCTCAAGTGCTCCGGATTCTCCCTGAGACCCACATGCAAAGGGCACAGCACTTAGGGGTCTCTGTTCCCCCAGTTTCGCAGAGCCTCTCGGCCTCAGATGCACATGACCTACTATGATGGGTAAGTCCAGCTTTTGGTTTCTGGAACATGTAACCTGATCTCTTCCTCTGTGTGAGCTTTTTTAATTGTGGGTGGAGTCTCGCCTCTGGGATGGGGGTCTTGGGCTGATGGTTACTCTGCTGTAGCCCCCCCCCATCATCCCCCAGCCTGAGGGTTTCCCTTCTCCCGCTTCTCAACACAGACACACCCACCAAGCGGACAGAGAGCCATTAGCCCCGCCTGGCAGCAGCTCCCCAGGGTGCCAGCCAGAGGTTCTCCCCAGAAGCGGCTCCCCTCTGTCACCGACAGGGACTGACCCTGCTCCCCTCCACGGGCCACTCATCAGCTGCAGCCCCTCCCCAGCCCTTTCCTCTGCCCTTGCAGGTCAGACATGGCAGCCCCCTTGATCAGGGTCTGGGGGTCCACTGCACGGACCAGTGAGCTGAAGCAGGGCTTGGGGTGGGGGTCAGGCTCTCTCTCGCCCCCTCCTGGCTGTTTCCAGGGTGCTCAAAGACGTTGCGGGTGACAGGGAGGCTCGTGCTCTGCTTTTGCTGGGAGAAAGAGGGGGGTGGATCCCCTTGCAAAGGAGCAGCGTTCTCAGCGCCCCCTGAGGGGCGAGGAAGGCTTTGGCTGTGATCCTGCACAGACTTCCCTGGAAGGAAGCCCAGTGAAGACAGTGGGGCTTGCGTGGTTTGCCTGTCCCTCCAAAGCTGCCTGCCGGTTAGAGGAGACGCCCGCAGGGTCAACAGCAAGCATCAGGGCTACCGGGAGAGGCAGGATCTCCTCCGTGTCACAGGTACCTTTGGAGAACAAAAAGGCTTTGGGGAATCTCTGCTTATTTCTCCTGCTTTAGGCAAGACTTTGTGAGAGAAGAAGGTGTGATCCTAAGAAGAGCCCCGCTGGATCAGGCCAAAGGCCATCTAGTCCAGCTTCCTGGATCTCACAGTGGCTCACCTGGTGCTTCAGGGAGACAAGATGCCTGAATCCTGTGGCCACTCCCTTGCTCCTGACTTTCTGAGGTAAATTTCTGAGGTAAATAAAACAGAATTTGCTATCCTAAGAAAATAAGAAGAGCCCCACTGTATCAGGCCAAGAGCTTACCTAGTCCAGCTTCCTGCATCTCACAGTGGCCCACCAGGTGCCTCAGGGAGCACACAGGACCACAAGAAGCCTGCATCTTGTGGCCCCTCCCTTGCACCTGGCATTCTGAGGTTAATAAAACAGAATTTGCTATCCTGTCTGTGGGGAGGGAGCTATAATAATTTGCATCCCAATCCAGGGCTTAAGGACATAAGAAGAGCACTGCTGGATCAGGCCAACGAGACAACAAGATGCCTGCATTCTCTTGCCACTCCTGTGCACCTGGCATCTGAGGTAAACTTTCCTCAGCCTCCAGTCCCATTGCAAATTCAAGTATAGCCTTCTCATCTGTGGGTTTTCCGTCCACTGATTTCCCTCAGCGGGAGGGAAGGGAAGTGCCCTTTGTTTTACTGAAACATTCCTTTAATAAGCAGTCAGCAATTTTTTTTTTTTTAAAAAAAGCTTCTCTTACCATGGCAATGCTTTTGCCTTTTTTCTCCTTGCTCCAGGGTGAAGTGAAGAGGCCTTATCTCGGAATTGATATTATGTAATCTGCTCTAAGCCGATGGAGAATGCCTGCAGCCCTGTTGCCACAGTAAGAGAAGCTTTTCTAAAAACACTGACTGCTAATTAGAGTGTGCTTGTTTTTAAATGGATTTCATTTAACATGGTTTTTGGCATCCTGGAGATTTCCTGGAACAGTATGCACCCACCCCCAGAGAAAAGGTTCTGCCTGTCTGCAGGAACAAAGCCGAAATCTTTTCTCACTTAAAAAAGGGACAACAAGAAGCAGCACTTCCCCCTGTCATTCATTCAAAAAACCTGTATTGGCATAATAAAAAAGGATAGATACAATTCTAACCAATAATCTTCAGAATTTCAGACAGAAACATAGCAACATTCATGGTAATAGCAGGTTGATAATCACATAGAAGAAGAAAAATAGTGTCAGAAGGAGAGGAGGGCGGGACGTGGGCAGGTTCAGGACTCGGCCGTAAGGCCAAATCGTAGAGCTGTTTGGGAGGCCGCGCGGCCTTCTCGGATCTGCACCTGCTCAACGGGCTCCCTTGCCAATGGGGAGGCTCCAGCCTGTCCTAAGCAGCACTAGGGTATGGCGCTGGCCCGTCCCCCTCGCCAGTCCGGCGCTGCTTAGGATTGCGCCTTCCGTCTCCGCTTCTTCGCCCACATCCAGCCCCCAACGGCCTCCAGACAACAGCTCAGGACTTCAGCTGCCTCTGTGGAATCAGGAGGAAAGAGAATGTGATGCGCCTTTCAGAGTATTTCCCAGGAGAAACGTCTGAGAACCAGCAGAGGAAGAATGCATTGGGTTCTCACACCGGACAGGAAAATTGCTCAAGCCCACCGGCCCAATTCGACAGCCTGTAGCTTTGCCTCTGAGGTTCATCCAGAAACCGGAACATAGCCTGTTTTGCCCTTCTGAGCCTGACCCAGAGACACAGCGGGCACCCTCCCTGTCTCCTGTCCCACAGCATGGGACAGATGTGCTCCCCAAGGGGAGCATGAGTCAGCAGTGTGATGCAGCTGCCAAGGAGGCTGAAGCAGTGTTAGCCTGCATTAATAGAACCATCGCTTCCAAGTCGTGAGAAGTTGTGGTTCCGCATTGGTGCGACCTCACTTGGAGGATTGTGTCCAGTTCTAGGCACTCCAGATCAAGAAGGATGCAGCCAAACTGGAGCAGGTTCAGGGAAGAGCCACGAAGGTGATCAGGGGGCTGGAAAACAAGTCCTGTGAGGAAAGGTGGAGGGAACTTGGTTTACCGTTCAGCTTGGAGAAGAGAAGGCTGAGAGGGGATCTGATGGCACTCTGCACTCTGAAGGGATTTCATAAGGAAGAAGGGACAAATTGATTCTCACCCGCCTCTGACAGTAGAACGAGGTCCAACGGGTGCGAACTGCAAGAGAGGAGATTCCGGCTGGACATCAGGAAGAATTTCTTGACAATAAGGGTGGTTTGACAGTGGAATAGTCTGCCAAGGGAGGTGGTGGATTCTCCCTCACTGGAGACCTTCAAGCAGAGGCTTGACAGGCACCTGCTGGAGCTGCTCTAGGAGGACTTCCTGCTACAGGCAGGGGGTTGGACTAGATGACCTTGTAGGTCCCTTCCAACTCTATGGTTCTATGATTCTGTGAACTGGATATCCGCAGGTGGTCCTGAAGCATGGAAGGGTCAATGGGGTTGAACGTCACTGAGAGGGCCAGCAGGGAGGCTTTGCCACTTACCTTTTTGCACACACCCCACATCCTTTGCTGCTACCACCTCCACCTTCTCCTGCTCCTTTTCTCACCACCTGGGTGGGTGGGTGGAGGATCCTGGGAGCAGGAGCGCTTCCTCCATACCTGGCCTGCTTTGAAGGAGCACCAGGCGACGGGAGTGGTGGGGGTGGAGGTGGCAGCACCGGTGACCAGGACCTTCCCCTTCCACCCTTCGGCCACTGCCCCACTGCCCCAGGCTCCCTCTCCCAAGCTGGCCCCTCTTGGGGTCTTCTGCTCCTGGCCCAGTCCGAGGCAGCCCCTGGCGCAGGAGGAAAGGGTCGGGGCTCCTTCCAGGAAGGTCTTCTGGAGTGGGGTGGCAGCAGCCCCCCTTCCATCGCCAGCTCCCCGGCAGGATTCTGGGCAGTGGAGCTGGAGGAGAAGACTCGGGACTCCATGGGGCAGCAGTGGGGCAGGGGCAGGTGTGGGGTGCCTTCCTCCAGTGTGCGGACTCCCCTGCCCCACTGCTCAGGGTATTTCACCCCACATCAGGATGGGGTTACAAGTAAAGGTCAAAACTGTAGTTTCCTTTATTGTAAGACACGGATCTGTCCACGTGCATTTGGTGCTGAGCGCCTGGCAGGATGGCTGGACCAGACCTGTCCATTGCAGGCCAGGTGGGAAGAGGCTGCAGATGCCCAGGCCAGGAAGGCGACCTTGGACTGGATCATGTGATCACTCCCCCCCCCCCCGTGGAGCTGATGACGGAATTGGTCTGTTCCGAAATGGCCGGGGAGGCTTCGTGACCCCATCCTCCCAACGGAGCTTCCGCTACTCCAAAATTGCAAGGTCTCTTCCCGGATCCCGGAGTTCCTGCCGTGTGACTGCCGCCCCTCCTCAGTGCTCCTGGCTTCTGGGAACAGCAGCTGAGCCGAGCAGCAAGCAGGCAAACCAGCTGCCCCAGGGCTGATTCCCGTCTTCCGAGCTGGATTGCGTGTTGTGGCTCCTTCTGTGTGACACCACGTTGCAGCCGAGACTGGCGACGGTTTCCTTCCTGCCAGCATTCGTGAGGAATCTCCTTGTACTCCTTGTGCTTCCAACTGCAATAACACAGCGTATGGTTGCAATTCATTCTGCATGGGCACTACACACTGGGCTTCTCTCTCCTTTAATAGCAGAATTCAGGAAGGGCTGCAGTTTCCATCCGGCCAGGGGCACAGGGGAGGCTGACGCAGAATCAAAGAAGAAATGGAGATGGACCCTTATGAGTGATGCATCGTTTGTCACGTCAGTGTTTGCAAAGCAGAACAGCCCCCAGCCCAGAAAGGCCGAGCAGGTCCCTTCCCAGGGCTTTGGGGCAGCTCATCTGGGGGCTCTTAATACTGTGACACTTAAGACTGCAAAGAGGGGGGAGCAGTTTAGTCACAACTGACTTGTACCAACAGCTTACTGGTTCCCTGCTGTGTCAAAGCACTGCCTCATTGGCTCTCTGAACAATCCGTTTCATTGGCCAGTTCTGAGTTAAGAAAAATCCACTTTTTGTTACAGAAAGCAGAGGTTTCCTTTTTCTGGGGTTATTTTCTAAAACTTTTGATAGAATACAGATATTTCAACGTGTTTTTTTCACTGCACTGTGTGATCTAAATTCAGCATTGTATGATATACTGTATGATACCATGATCATATCATTCGAATGTGCCAAGATTTTACAATTTGGGGCAGTAGCGGTGTGACACACACCCCTTGTAAATGACCTAGCGTGGCTTACCCCCCCCACACACACCCTGCACTCCCTAGCAATGCCACTTCTTCTGCTCTCCTTTTGCCACCAAATGATGCAGACATGCCTTTGTCCAATGAACCGGGTCCCCGAACACCCTTCCCTCACCCCCAAGCGTGCCTATTGTTTGTCTTACTGAGTGTGAAAAGCACTCCTGGCAACAGACTTGCTCTCATCCGCTGAGACCTCCTGGGTTACACGTCACAGCCTTGGAGGGGTCCCAATCCACCCCCTGAGTGGTGGATAAGGATAAGACACCTTATCCCCACCAGAGGGCGCTTTGTTCTCTGAAGTTGTAAAGACTGAAGTTGTAAAGACATGTGGCCATCAGTCTGAGTCCTGCAGTTCCACTTGGCATCTAGTATGGCCGCATTCAGGCAACTTCCTCTCTCTCTCTCTCTCTCTCTCTCTCTCTCTCTGTGTGTGTGTGTGTGTGTGTGTGTGTGTGTGTGTGTGTATCTACACGTGTTGGGGCTCCTTCTGCCTTCGGCCTGGGGAGGGGAGTCGGTTTGAGTTGCGGCTGTTGGGCCTCCTCGCAGGGCTTGTTCCCAGGCCTTGTTCGCAGGTCATGCGGCCCTGATTCAGGCTGCTGCCTTCCTTGGACCTGCGCTTGCAGTTTCACAGGGGCAGATCCGAGGACCCCGTAGGGCAGGCTGGAGCTTCCCCCGCTGCAAGGGCACGAACGGCCTGCCTGCTTCAGCGCACTGCAGGATCGGGCCGTGAGCACCAGGCCTCCTTGGGGGAAGGAACTGTGAGAGGCATCTTTCTCTGCAGGACGTGCGGGAGGGGACAGGCCCAGGGGTGGATTGCCATGAGGGTTCGCCATGCAGATAGGGCAGGGGAGGGCTCCTCTGCATCGTGCCCAAGCTCAGCTTTCAGGCACCAGCCAGTGACTCTTCGGGGGGGGGGGGGTCATTCCTAATGCCACTTGGAACCTTCATGCTTCGGGACAGTCTTTATGATTGGGGGGGGGGGTAGAAGAAGACACTTCCCTCCATGCCCTGAGCTGCCAAGAGGAGTGGGGCTGGGGGTTGTGGCAGACGGATCGTTGTGCTCCGG
>JAJKFI010010203.1:0-11874 GCA_029204185.1 Lerista edwardsae
GTCGCGAAGAGTCGGACACGACTTAGCGACTGAACAACAACAAAACTTATTTAATTGTGCTATATTGTACTCTACTGTAATTCTGACTAGCCAGATTGCTATTTTGAGAAAGAAAACAAAAAATTCCAGGTTGGACAGTCCGTAAAGAGCATCAATAAATTTTTATTGGTTCATATTGCTGCTGCCAGATTGTTGTCCAAGGCAGGCCAGAAAAAGCACATTACTCCAGTGGTGTTAGAACTACATTTCCAGGCTCAATTCAAGGTTGTGGCTCCCACTTTAAAGATTGAGAATCGGATACTTGAAGGACCATCTTGTTTTTGTTCATTCAATTAACACCAGAGGAAAGACCCAAGGCTCCCCCACCAATGGAGTTGCAAAAGATAAGTACAACTTTACTGCTGTGGGACACCCACATTGGGGAATGCTTTTTCCTAGGGAAGCTGCCTAATCTTATTTTGTCAAGTGGTCAAAAGGTGGCTCTTCAAGAAGGCTGACAGTAGGCTGCCTCTTTTTCTGCTGCCTCTTAATGCTAAGGCTATACTTTCTCATTTTCCATTATTGATGTTTTAATTGTTTTTAATCCTCATTATCCCATTATTCTCTTAATTTTTCTGAAGAAAAAACAAGAGATAGAAATGTTTGGACTAGATTAATGACTGAAAACTATAGGCTAGAAGAGTCTATGGAAATAAAGGCTGGCTTTGAAAAAACCCCAGTGTGTATACATCATACAGTTTCTGTCAGTTACCTAATCCAAAATGAACACGAGAAGTGACCCAAAGGACAAAGCAATAAATCCTGCATAGAAAGGAGAATCATTCTAAGCAGCTTGGTACATAACCTACAAAGGTTCACAAAATGCTAACCCTCTTGTTCACTAATGTACACCTTTGTTAATCATCTGTAGCCTGAAAGGAAGAGAAATATTTTTCCCTTTACTGAATTTTATTGCCTCAATGCCTGGTGGAGACTATTGTGCACCAGAGGAAACCAGGCAAGCAGTACTAACAATCCTCACCCCAAGAAAGATTAAATCAAAGAGACTGTCTATGACTCTATGGTCAAGAGGAAGGAAGGAGCTTCAAAACAACATATAGGCAGAAGTGGCACAGCTGAAAGTGTGGCACTGGGAAAGTCCAATTATCATACAAGCCATTCATTTAGCAGCACAGCTTCTGCCAAGAAGCTCTGAGAGGAAGACAGAGAAAGAGACACGTCTCAGAAGGCAATGACCGGTAGGGGGAACACAACGGATCCAGAGGGGTGAGAAAAGGAGAAACTGCAAAGGTGCTGGGAGAGCCTAATGGGTTGCCTTTTCAGTAGTGCTGCTTCTGCCAAGGCATCACTTTGCAGAGCACCTCTTGGCTGCTGAGATGCAAAGAGATGCCGCAGCAGAAGCGGCATTGCTGAAAAGGCGGCTCAAGTGATAATTGGTCTCTCCCATATCTCCTGCCAACCTAGTAGTTCGAAAGCACGCAAAATTGCAAGTAGATAGGCACCACTTCAGTGGGAAGGTAACAGCGTTCTATGCGCTACGGCGTATAGCCATGCTGGCCACATGACCATGGAAGCTTGTCCTTAGACAAACGCCAGCTCTACAGGCTCAGAGACGGAATGAGCACTGCCCCCTACAGTCGGTCACGACTAGACCATTCGGTCGTGGGGAAACCTTTACCTTTTTATATCTTGAAAATATGATTAAGATCTGCTATGCATATTTTCTCGTGTATCATGTGCAGCCAATTAATTTATAGGTGAGAATAAAATGCTTATTTCTAACCATCACCTGGTTAATGATGTCACTCAGCAGGTGCCATGAATGCTATTCAACCTGCTACAAGAAATGAGCTCAACACCCCTGGCATAACTCTTACAAATGAGCAATGAGACCTATTTCTTGACTACCTGTATACTACTTCATGCTGCAGACAGAAGTCCTCCTGCACATTAAAAACTAGTGGGCCAGCAAAAAATGTACAACTTACATTTCTACATGCAGTAATTTTTAATAGACCATTCCATTATGCAGTGTGGATGCAGGCTCAAGTGGTACAGCTGACTACTTCATGCATAGTTTTTGAGAAAAAGCCAGACTTCCACAGGGCAGAAATCTGTCTATGTTTATTAAGGTTTGACAGAAAAGACACAAAAGCAGGCACTAACATTTGATGCTGATTATTAAAAATGTGAAGTGATTTTACAGCTCTGTGGGAAAGCCATTGCAACATGGCAGTAATTTTGCTTTCTTTTTTATGAGAGGAGAAAAGAGCCTTAAAAATATGCTCTCAAAAAAACAAAGCAGGGAATAGAGATTTGAGCGTCAAAGTAGAATTTGTGGCAAAAAGAAAAAAATCGGAGGGAATTGTTGCAACTTTAGCACCCTCCTTTTTGCAAAATATGCAAACAAGCAGCAGGCTCCTCCCTGCAGTTGGGAGGACATAAGTTACTCCCTGAATTAAAAAAAATGGTCAAAAATACACATCTGTTTGACTAGATATGGTTGAAAAATTGCTTTTTAAAAATTTGGTCCTGACTACTGATGAGCCACCAATACATGTTCCTACTGGCTACAAAATTGTCAGCTTTCTCATGTATTTTTCTGGTCTTAAAATTATGACATGAACAAATATTTACATGAAAATAGCAATATGGGCCTATCTTACAAAGTTGTTGCAATGGATTATTGTTAAGTACTTCAAACTTGCAAAATCAGAGCTGTGAGCTGGCACATTGATTATCAGCTAATCCACCGAATCCACCTACTATACATCTTGTTTTGCCCCTCTTGCTGGAAGAAGGAACCTGAGGCCCTGATTTCAGGTTCCTGCCTACAAGTGCCATGGATGAGAAGGGAGAGTCAGTCAGACATACACCCACCCACCTATCCCTACTATACCTTGTGTTATAAATACAAGAATATACTATACTATATTCTTGTATTTATAGTAACGGCAACCTGACACATACTCTACATAAACTTTATTAGCAGTATTACTAGTGACCCGGGTAGGCCTCAGGCAAGAGCAGCTGTCTTTTCAGCCTCCCTTACGTCTATGTAGCAATTCTAACCTACTCTACAAGACTATTACTTTGATAAACCACAAGGTTTTTCTGAAAACACAGCGTGTGAATGAAAGAGGTGCTACAAAGCATCAGAAAGACTCGTGAAAAACTCTACCCGTTGCACGTTATTATTCTAACCGATTGCATTTACCCCCCCACACCTCGTCGCCCCACGCGTGCGCAAGCCCCGCCTCTTCTGCGTCACAGGCCCGACAGGCCGCAAGGCAGCCTCGCGGCACGGCAATAACCGCCGCGGCCTCCGCCTCCTCCGCGACGGATCGTCGTTATCTCACCTGGATGGGTATCACGGAGAGGCAGGGCGGCGGGGAGGGGCGAGGAGGAAGAGGAGGAAGCAGAAGAACCGTCGTAACCCCTCTGTCTGTCTCCTCGGCCGACCGTACGACGAGCTGCTCCGCTCCCTCAAGCAGCGGCAGGAGCAAGAGGAGGAGGGAGGGCCCGAGCACCGCCTGGCCACGCCCCTCCGGCAAACGCCCGTCTTCCGCTGCTCATTGGCTGAGGCGTCGGCGCCCGCTGCGCCGATTGGAAAACAGGCTCGCCTGTTAGGCCGGCGCGCGCGCAGGGGCGCTCAGAGCTCTCATGAGGGATGGTTCTTTCTTCCGTGCTCGCCAGAAGCATGCGCAGTGACTGTGGTGGTTCCCCGATCGGGTAGCGCTACTTCCCTTATGCTCTCCCCCCCCCCGTCCGTAGGCGGGGCGGAGTTTTTACCTCCGTGACATAACCTCACCTCCCCCCCCCCACTGTCACACCTTCGTCTGTGCACGCGTTACCTTTGTGGTGCTGCGAACGCCATCAGTGCACTTATGAGGGAGAAAGTCCCATTGACGTCCAAAACACTGATCCATCTTTGAGGAAACTGCTTAGGTAGGATGTCCTCGCCTCTCTTAGCGGTTTTCCAACACAGAGTTAGCCTAAAGCTAACAGCGCGCAACCCCGCTAAGGGCGCTTCTTCCCTCCCAGCCAGCTGCAACCTCATGCACGTATACTGAGAATAATCCCACTGAACTCAGTAGGGCTTACTTCTGAGTAGGCATGCACAGGATTGTGCAGCATGGCAACTTTCTCCTTCGCTGCAGTGGTTGCATTCGCATTCCCACGATCCCTCCTCATCACATATGTACACCACAGACCTCAGCAGGTAGATGTGATTTAGTTTTCTGTTTATAGCCCATTAACTGATGCCCTGATACAGTGGTTCTCGGACCTTTTAGCACCGGGACCCACTTTTTAGAATGACTGTCCAGGGTCCAACAAAAGTGTCGTCATTGTGGTACCAGAGCCTGCTGCTTTCCTGAGAATGCAGCAATAAAGTGGGTTACTCCTTGGCCATTTTCTAACATCAAAGTGAATCAGAAAGGAAAAAAGACTTTTTGTAACCTTGACACACAGCCCTCCCCCTATTCAGTGTCCTATCTTCCCATATTTTTAACTATGGCTGCTCTAGGTGGGTCCTGGCCCACAGTTTGGGAAACACTGGTGTAACATATAGGATGTGGCCTTTGTACTGAAAAGTTTGGAGACCACTAGTCTAAAGCACTGAATTGAGAAAACAGGAACAACACAACACCTTGGAGAGTACTAAGCAGCAGGCACAAGGCCCCGGATGGAAGGCTTGATAATGCTTGAGGGACTGGGAGTTTATATCCACATCCCCAGCTGATCAGGAGGGTCAGGTTCAGGGAGCCAGTCAGGATCCCAGATGTAAAACAAGTAGGCCAATCCTTTCCTGCTTGCCTCCTCTGTGTCTCTTGAAAAGGAAATGCCATATGCACTTTCAGGAATGTTAGTAGCCACTGCAATTGCATCTTCATATTTGCAACTGTACTTGTGTGTTTTTGTACTTTGGTATGCCTCAGTGCAAAATCTTGCACAATGAGAGGCCGACTGTGGTACAGGCCTTTACCCTTACAGCTATGTATGTATCTATATATATAAAAACGGACGTGGCTATGTGGGTGTGTATGTATGTATGCGGGTATGTATGTATGTATGTTATCCATAGGCTCCTGAACGCCTGGACCAATCTGCACGAAACTTGGCAGGAATACACCTTGCAGCCTGGAAAGAAACACTGCGGGGGTCAGACCCTCCTACAGCCCCCGGGGGGTGGGTGGGACAGCGAGGGGATTGTATTGGAGTGAAAATATGCTGCCACCCTGTGGTCACAAAGAATTCTGCAGGTCATGAGCTGGGATTGCACTCACTGAGCTGGGAACTTGAAAACGAAAGTGAAACTGCTTTGCACTGCCTGAGTTGCCCAGGCTGGAAACAGCAGGATCCAGAGAGTTCCAACACCCAGTCGGATCTGAGAGGGACCTATTTCCAGAGGGCTAACTGGCCACCTCTTCCTGTTTCTCACACGTCAGTGCTATCCTGCCACAGGACCTGCAGACATTGTTCAGTGAGTTTGACAATTTCATTACGCTCCTTTGCTTGATTCTGTCCCTGTATTCATTCCTTCTCCTAATAGAAGCTGGGGATACTTTGTCCCTCGGGCAACGCCGGGTAACAAAACGCTAGTTTATAATAAATGTATTTAGCATCATCGGTGTGTATCAGTGCCATCTGACAATCTAGAAGTGTCAAAACAAGATCTGTGGGCTGGATGCGGGCCCCCAGAAGCTCTTTATTCAGCCCTCAGGCTCTCCCAGCACCACCTTCAGCTGCTCTTATCTACTAAGCTGTGCTGAGGAGTCACTGCCAAAAGGGCAGCAGTGAATTCTCCTGTACCTTGAAAATATGATCAAGTTTTGCGTATTTTCTGTCTTCTGCAACTAATGAGACACAGGAGTGGTGCATCATGACCTCAAGCCCAAGGTAATGGGGGGGAGGGGTTTTTGTCTTGTGCTAGTTTCCCAGCCAAGTCCCCTGCAGTTCAACGTGAACTTTGGAGAGGGAGGCCAGAAAGAAAAAAAAATTATCCAGTGTGTCAGTCTGTGGAACTCCTTGCCACAGGATATAGAAATGGCATCTGAAGGCCTCGATGCCATTAAAAGGAGAATAGGCAAATTTTCCATGGAGGAAAAATCTCTCATAGGTTACATGTCCTGATGGGTAAATGCACCTCCTGATTCTCTGAGTGTCAGGTGCAAAGGATGCAGGCATCTTGTCCTGTGTGCTCCCTTGGGAATCTGATGGGCCACTGTTAGATACAGGAAGCTGAACTAAATGGGTCTGATCCATCAGGGCTGTTCTTTTGGGCACTTGCTGAGTTAGGCTGAATCTGTGGAAACATAGTGCTGTCACAACACTCAAGCCTGTGGGGTGACTTGACCAGCAAAGAGCTGAATTGGCACAATTTTGGACTGTTGCTTTTCATGCTATAGACAGGAGAATCTGAATTGTCCCCCCCCCCAAAAAAAACACACACAAATGAAACTCCTTGTGTGTCATAAACCAGCAAATCAAGGAGAGGACTCCACCACCTCTGTCCTCCAATGCCAGCATTTTGCACAAGGATGTGTTCCAAAATAGGATGCCCCATTTTGGGTTGAAGCAGAACATTCCAGAATACTGATCATGTCAGTGTCCCAGCTCCCTCAGCAGCTTCTTCTTCTCTGCTGTCCTGGGCACCACCATCTTGGCTGGCCTGAAATTGAGCACAAATTTCACAATTTGTTATTGTCAGCATTTTCTGCAGTATGTTTTATGTATTGACCATGAAACACTTTGCCATTTTTCTTTCCTGATCTTCATTTGGTGTTTTTTGTTATTGTATCCCCGTCTCTAGTATTTAGTGTGTTTTCCTACACCAGTTTTAATGCATCTTCTTCATTATCCTTCACATATTCTTGCAATGCTCCTTTCTTGTATAATTTGGTGCACTTGTAACATCCCTTGCCCACCTGTACTTCTACGTAAGTCGAGTCTGTCCACATCATTGCGAGGATGTAGGGCATAATTCATTGTCATTATCTTCCTGGTCTTCCTGTCTAATCCTTCAAACTCAGCCTGAGTCAAATCTGCTATGGCAGCTGTATATCTTATAACTGGTATTGCCCATGTATTTATTGCTCTGTATTTATTGCTTCATGCATTGAGTTTGAATTTTAAAATGTTCTTCACGCTCCTAATATATTCAGCACTGATCTTCCATTTGACTTCTGCATATTTAGTGGCTTCTGCCTGAAGAATGCCTAAATATTTGTAATGTTCTTCTTCTTCTTCCTGGCACTTGATATTATTTCTAATGGCATTTTGATTTCTTCGGTTCTCACCACGTGTCCTCTACGAATAGTTAGATTGCACATTTATCTAGTCCAAACTCCATTTCTGTCATCTCGGCTATACAGTGTATTCGGACAGCGTCTAACAGGGATTCTATTTCAGATTGTCATTTTCTGTATAACTTAAGATAATCCATGTAAAGAAGATGGGAAAGCTTGAGAGATGTGTTGGGTGTTTGATACCACAAATCTATTTTATTCAACAGTGTTGTTAAAGGAATTAACAAGCAGCAGCAGCATAACAAACAGCAGTGGTGATAGTCACCTTGAAAAATATCTCTCCTGATGTTAACCTCACCCAGCCCATCACCACTGACCACCAGCAGCTGCATCTTCCATTTTGCTATTGATCTTTGCACAAATTGTCTAACATTTTTACTGATGCCTGTTATTTCTGGGCACTTTAGTATCCAATCATGTGGCAATGAATCAAACACTTTTTATAGTCTATCCAGGCTACATTTAAATACGCTCTTCCCTTTTTGCAGTTTTCCAGAATCATTTTATCAAAAAATAACTGATCTTTTGTTCCTCTGGTATTTGGACTGTTTCCTTTCTGCTCAAATGGAAAGAGCCTATTCTTTACAAGATGCTGCATCCTCTATTACCCCAGTTAGTAACTTAAGGTTGTTAATAACAAGAAGAAGAAGAAGAAGAAGAAGAAGTTTGGAATTTTGATTCTTCCTAATCTTGCCCAGTATTAATATTAATAATCAATCAAATTGGGATAGAAATTGGGTGTAGGGTTATTCTGGGTCACCCTGGCAAACCAGGTGACGTACAGATTGTCCTTCATCTCCTCTGCTCCTCTGTGCATGATCGCAGTCTGGCCGGCGCGTGATCATGCTCACCCAGAGTATTCATCCAATCTGAAAGTAACACACCATTAGCTGAGAACGCCTATTGCAACAAATGTATCTGACTCACAGCACAATAGAAAATGTAGAGAAATGTCTATAAATAAAGGAATCAGCTTTGGAGCAGGGCTGCCTTTTCTCACCAAATCAGCCTCCGTGTGTCTTCTTTCATCTCCCTTGGAGATCCCTCAGCTGGCCTCCGTGTGTTCCGTCATCTCCCTTGGAGATCCCGATCCTTCACCTGGTGACCCCGACGTGATAAGGGACTACGTGACAAGCCAGCACCCCGCTTACTACGACTGGAACAGTCTTGTGCACAACAGCTATTTAGCTCCCAGGTAAGTATGGGGTCAACCTGTAATAAAGAACAGGAACACTATGCAAAAGAGTTATGTCAATGTGTGCAACAGAACGGTGGGGGTTTGATTTCTGTGAAAGAGGTAGTAAGTCTTCTGGAAGAAATAGAAGACCACTGCCCATGGTTTCCTTCTCAGGGAACTTTGGATTTGGAAAATTGGGAGGGGGTAGGGAAGGAATTACAACAAGAACCTAGAGCACCTATGTCTTTAATTTTGACATGGAAAAAGATTCATGGAGCATTAAAAGGTCTTCAGATTGGGAATCCATTACTCAAGGAAACTTATCCAGTCATAAGCAAGAGTCCTCCTCCTTATCCAACACTCTTGCCAGCAGCACCACCCATTATTCACCCCTCAGCCCCCCCAGGACTACAAGGTTCTGTCCTTGCAGCTGGCATTAAAACAGCTGTTGCTGCGGGACAGGTGGACTTCGGTGAAAATTGGGTGGGGGAAAATCCAGCTTTCATGCCACTATCTCGAACTCCATTACATCAACCAGATGGCATGCCACAAATAGATGCCCATGGAAATCCAGTATTTCGATTAGACTGGATTCCTTTGCCTTATGCAGTTCTAAGGGAGTTAAACAAATCTGCCAAAGAAGATGGAATCCAATCTACCTACTTTCAGGGTATGTTGGAAGGTGTGAGCAATAGTTATAAAATGTTACCTCGTGACTGGAAGGATTTGATGCGCATGCTTTTAACACCTGCTCAGTACGTGGTCTGGGACAGTGAGTACCGGCAGGCAGCAGAATTAGGTGCCACTGCAGCTATTACAGCAGAACAAGTATATGGGACAGGTCAATTTGCAACCATAGAGATGCAAATCCATCTCACAGACGCCCATATTCAAGCTGCATGGCGCTGCATTCAGCGTGCCTTACGGCGAGTCCCTGGCCGTACTGAATCACAGAAATCATTCTCAGTCATAAAGCAAGGACCTGCTGAATCATATACTGCCTTTGTAGATCGTTTAAAAACTGCTATTAGCAGGCAACTTGATAATCCTGAAGCCCAGGCTGAATTGCTTCTCAAATTGGCTTATGAGAATGCTAACACAGATTGTAAAAAAGCATTGCAATCTGTTGTTCATCGTGGAACTTATGATTTAGCAGATTTATTGCGAGCTGGTGCAGAAGTAGGCAGTAAGGGTTATGAAATGAGTCTGTTAGCAGTTGCCCTAAAAGGGGGTAGGGGCAATTGTCATAATTGCCAGAAACCTGGACATTTTAAAGCAGAATGTAGAGCACCTGGAGGGGGTGCTTATAAAGGAAAAGGGAAGGGTCCACAAGGTCAAAAAAAGCCTAATCAGAAATGTCCTCGTTGCGGAAAAGGGTACCACTGGGCAAATCAATGTCGTTCGAACCCGATTCAAGGGCCACAAACAACATCGGGAAACCAGAAGACGGGCTGCCTTCTGGCCCAGGTTCAACAGAAGGAAAGGGAGAAAAGGCTATTTACTTACACCTTTTGGAGCCTGTACAACAGTTCCTGCCAAATGAGACTGTGCTTCTCCCTTGCCTTGCATCAACTCTAGAAGGCCCTCATTTAATTTTACCTACGCAACAGGCACGAGACAATGGACTTGCAATTCTACCTGAAATTTATCACCTACAAGCTAATGTTCCCTGTTACATTGCTTGTAACAGTCTCCTTCCTATTTCTCTTTCAACTTCTGTGCCTTATGTTCAAGCTATTCCAGTAATGTCTGTTCCAGGCCAGTCCTCTCCTTCTTTACAGGATATTTACACAGTTCAGCCTATTTGGAAACACAAGCCATTGCGTAAGTATAAGGTTGAAAGACGGCTTATTACAGGGCTTGTTGACACTGGCGCGGACATTTCTTTGATTCAGCCAGCAGATTGGGATCCTGATTGGCCTACAGAGGATTCCACTCCTGTTCATGGAGTAGGTGGAGTAACTGCTGCAAAAGTAAGTAAACATCCACTGAAAGTCACTAATCCAGACACAGGAAAGAGCTTAGGCTACATTACACCAACCATAGTTCCCATTGGCATCAATCTTTGGGGACGAGATCTCCTAGAACAGCTAGGGGCACATTTACACCTTAATGATTAAACATACAGCTTTAAAATTAACCTGGCTCTCTTCTGAGCCCGTTTGGATAGACCAATGGCCACTTCCACAAGAAAAATTGACTGCTCTGCAGTTTCTGGTAGAAGAGCAGTTAGCAAAAGGCCACATTCAAGCTTCCACTAGCCCTTTTAACACGCCCGTATTTGTAATCAAGAAAAAATCAGGTAGATGGCGTACACACTCATGGCAAAAACTTGGGTTGACCGATGTGAAGCCAATACTCCCCTGTCTCTTGCAATTTGGAAACCTCAAAAGCAGTGTTGTGCAATATTGCATCAATTAACTGCCAAAGGAGTTTATATCATTGAGTGGCTTTATCTCAATCATACTCCCAAGAGCACAGTGACGACTTTTCCCATGATGCTAGCCCAACTCATTGCCAAAGGCAGGCAACGTTGCAAAGTCTTCATAGCACAAGAACCTGCTACTATTACTGTCCCCCTTACATCTACTGCCTGGGACACTCTTTTAAATCACGATGATAACGTGCAAATAGCCATGACTGGGTACTTAGGACAAGTAAACTTTCACCTGCCTAAAGATCCACGCATCCAGGTACAAGCTATTCTTCCTTTTACTTTACAATCCATTATTAGCACACAACCAGTACAAGGGCTTACAGTGTTTACAGATGGAAGCCCTACTCGAGGTGTTGTTACATGGGAGGATCCTCCAGGTAAATGGAACTCAAAGTTTACTACACCAGAAAACTCCCCTCAACAAGCAGAACTAGCTGCCGTTGTCCTAGCTCTCAACATCTTTCCTGAGCAAGCATTTAACTTAATCTCAGACAGTCTCTATGTCGTCAATATTTTTTCTCAGCTTGAGTTTTCATATTTGTCTCCAGGAGGGACCCCCCATGTAATAGCTTTGCTCATAACCTTACAACAGTTGTTGCAAATCCGAACTTGCCCTCTCTTCGTTGCCCATATTCGTAGTCATCAACCTTTTCCTGGTTATTTAACTGAAGGAAACGCAAGAGCAGATTCATTAGTCTCTGCGTACGCTCTTTCCCCAGCACAAAGCCATGAACTACATCATCAAAATGCTAAGGCATTAGCTTCACAATTTCACATTCCTTTAGCTGAAGCAATAGCTATTATTCAACAATGTCCTCAATGCTCATTGCATATATCTTTCCCTTCCCCGGGGGTCAACCCCCGTGGGTTTGGTGCTAATCAATTGTGGCAAATGGATGTGTCACACAATTTCCTCCATTTAGCCCTTGGAAATATCTGCATGTTATTGT
>JAJKFI010010208.1:0-12136 GCA_029204185.1 Lerista edwardsae
GGGGGAGGGGAAAAGGCTGCTTGCCTGTTGGTTACAGCTTTCTCCCGCTTGGGCAATAGCCGACAGACTTCTGTTCCTTTACTTCCCCATGAGGGCTATTGGACGAGCACAACCAAATTCTCCCCTCTCTTCCTTGGGTTGGTCTTCCTTCTCTCTTTAGTTAACTGTCCTTTTCACTTCTTCAGATAATATAAAGTTTAGATAAAGATAAACTCACTTTTTTAGATAAAGAAGTACCCTGCTCACGTATACTTCCCTACAACTCATATTTTCAAGACCAACCCCTGAGCATTTAGTCTCTATTCATGGTAGTATCTTCGTCTTTATAGTAGAAGCATACTCTAAATAGCCCCTAGTAGAGTATGCTGCTGAAAGATAATACAGCATCCCACAAATGACCTACACAATCACAGAGAACAGGTGCACAGCAAAGAACTGGTAGCACAGCAAATAGTTTAAGATGATTCCAGCAAACCAAAGCAAACCACAGTGGAAGACAAAAAAAGTTTCCATGCCACTGACCCATTCTAAAGTATCCTAGCAGACTCCAAATATGGTAATTGGAACATGAACAAACCCTATTCTTTTTCAGCGCACACATTCAACTGAACTAGCAACAGCTAGCACACAAGACCATATGCATTTACTCTCTAAAGTGGAGAGCCAAACTACATACTGAAAGATATAAAGAAACTGAACCACCTTTAGGATTTGTGCAATTGATCTCCATCACTAACTTGCTTTCTTGTGATTTTACTGATGCAAAGTCATTTTAACCAAGAACTGAAGTATCGAAACAGTTCAACTAAATTGGTCTTCTATGCAAAAATAAAGCTGGAATTGAAATTATGTTTATGGGGAAACAGTAATCATAGTTGTAGTAAACAGTATAGTCAAGCATATAGCTTAAGAAAGCCCCATTAATTTGCTTATTTCACAATAACAAGTGTTCTCTAGAGTGTGAGGGAGTGATTTAATTGCTCAACAACAGATCCTAATAGCTTAATTGACATCAGAAAATTGCCTAACCAAGCAATTAACTGCATAGAAAGCAGTCCATACAGATGGCTCCTTTAGAGAGCTGTTAATCCAGAGTACCTCAAACTGAGGAAATGGTTTACAATAGCATTAGATTGCTGAAAGGAGGGAGTATGGCCATAAGTCCCTACCTGACTGCTTGAGGCTCAAACCTCTCAGGCTACAGAGGAAGTATCCAAGAGAGGATGAGCATATGTGAACCAGAAAAGAAATGGTGTATAATGTAGGATCTGGGCTGGGTGGATGGAGAGCATGGATAGAAGTGCAGGAGGGCAGGAATAATATAGAAAAGCAGTAGTATATGCATAAATGATGATACTTAAAGACCTTAGTGGAGACAGAGATACGTGAACTGGTTTAAATAGGGACACTACAAAAATACATAACAAAAATTCATTAAAGCAGTGGTTCCCAACTGGGGCTTCTCAACACCCCAGCTAGTTGGAAATAGCTGTTACCCCATTATGGTAGTAGTGATGTCACGACAGCAGGGCCAGCAATTCCACATTCACACTGCAGCCATGGAAAAAAAGGCTTTTCTCTATCTAGATGGGGCAGCTGCTATGGCCCTCTGGAGGGTGTAGCCTCTTTGTGTCTCAGAACAGCCTGCTGATGCAATTGCAACCCCCTTCTGGTTTTTGTTACTCCCCTGCCATCAACCCCCATGTCCCACCTCCCATGTAAAATTTGGGAAAAGCTACCATAAAATCAGCTGCTTCCCCCCCCTCCACAAATTTATCAGAAGCATCTGATCTAAGATTAGCTGGCGTGTTCCCCTTGAATCCAAATAAAAAGCAAAATGCTTTGTAATTGCAGATGCTTTTTCAAATGACCCAGCTATAAATCAAGTATGAACAAATAAAAAGTGCTGGATATCACGGTAAGGTACCTCCGATGCATTTCAAAGTTGTTACTAAATTTTGCTGCATCGCTATGCCCCAATTTTTTTGATCTAAAGGTCTGAACAGGTTTTAATGTCGCAATGAAATACTAAAAAATTCAGTCTAACTTTCTGTATGGCACAGATCAGGTTAATTTCCTGCAGTTAATACAGCTGATATGAAAACTATTTTGTTTTGAAAAGATAAGTCTAAATAAGGAAGACACACAGTTGCAACTCCTTGAGTTCATCTCTTACAATGGCTCATTATTCACTGTTGAAAGGTGACAATTTGACTCTCAGAACTGCTGAACTGGTTCTCTGTATTTTGCAGAGAGGATATGAGGCAAGGAACACTTCAAATTTTTGACAATGCATACTGATCAGCTTAAGCCTACCTCAGTTAATTTTATTCCATACAGCCTCTCAACTATTGCATCTATAGGAATGTTTCTCGAGCCTTGGCTTACAGTGAAGTGTTCCTACTACATGGTCAGAAAGTGAGATACTTAGATCAACTTTAGTCCTTTAAGTGCTGGAGTCGGAAAGATTATTCAGAAAAAAGTGTTCAAAATTTAGGTTCTGACACTTCTCCAAATATCAAGGGTCCCAATCTATAAACATGCATTATAAAGAGATGTGGGATAGAACAATGGCCATCTTGACATCATCAACCTATGTGTGTGTGTGATACACATGAGGCTATTTTATGGACCTTTCAAATACCACAAATCATAACATTCCAATACAAATTCATGGCCAACATGGCTATCTAAATTTCAATAGACCTGAAACGTTTAAGCACATGGCATGCAAGAAACATACCTGCAACTTAACAAGCTATTCAGGTTTTGCTTCATTTCTATTTTAAAGCCTATGCCCTAGTAAAAAGTATCCAGCAAAATGTGGTTCATACTCATTGTGAAGAACAATACGCCGTCAAACAGTAACGACAGCCAAGAATGGAAGACTGCATTCAATACTGTTGAAACCCCCTGCTACAAAGAGGTTTTGCCAGGGCTTTGATACCTTCTGAAGTGAAATGAGACATATACCAAGATTACAGTGGGAAAAGGCATATGTAATCTATGATCATAGTCAGTCCTCCGCAAGTTGCAATATAACACAGAAATTAAAAGACAGCTTACTCTGAATGTCTTTGCAATCGGGGAAGGAGACGATGGGGGAGAATCAGACTGAGACTTTCTGTTTCGAGAAAACTCCTTACTCCTGGTATACAAGGACGACATGGTCCAATCAGGGTACTGGCAACAGGTCACCTCTCAGTAGCAACAAGATCCAACTCTTCTGTCTCACTAAGTGCAGCTGGGTGGTGCCTTCTAAAGTAAGAAGAAACTAGTTTGACAATTATAGCATTTAACCAGTGTTCAAAATTATAAGTTTTTAGGCACCAGGCTGAAGACTACAGCAACAGCATAACTGTGTGCTGAACTCAATGGTAAGCCAGGCTCCCACGATGCTTCTGTTGGCAGCACAAATTGCCAAAACTTAAGAACTGAAGCCTGCTCTCAGGTCTTCTATAAGATTTCCTGTTATCCAGATATATCATCCAGCATCAGCAGAGTATTCCCAATCAACCACAGAAAGCAAAAATCCAGTCCTGAAAACAAGAACCTCTATAAATTTGTCCAGCTAGGAAGAAGTTTTAGCAAGGAAGCATTTTTTTAATCCATAGCCTTGCTGAGGCAGGTCTTTGCTGGTGAAACAGAACTGCATCATTAGTGAGAAAGTACAAATAAGGAACAAATGCTGCTTCAGAAAGGGGCAGTACAAATGAAGCTGTGTTTTGTTCCATCCTCCAAGATAGGAACGCCTTCACGCACTTCTGTCTTCCCTCCCCTCTTGCTATTTTCTGACATTCCAAATCCTTACTCGCTCAGTGAGGAATGCTGGAAAGAGGCCATAGGCATAGATTCACTTTCAGCTTGGGATTTGGGCTGCTACTTGTAAGGGAAGAAAGCTCGAAGTTCCCAAAGCCTAGGAGGTTTAAAGGTGGAAGTCGGAGCAGAATGCAATAAGCTTGCAAGGTCTTAGTAAAAGCAACCAGCTTTTTCTAGGTGGTTGTGAAAAGAGCTGCTTGCTTTACAAGACCATTGACATTTTAGGTCCCTATTATTGAGTAATCAAAGTCTATGGAGTGTAAAAGTCTGAATTCCTTCAAGGTTAGAAATATAAGCAGCAGAAGTTTATTAGTGGAACATACCATTTAGACAGGTATACATGACTGATACCAACTATTTAATCCTTTTTACAGAATTGCACTGAATTTACGACCAATGTTGCTCTAAATGACTATTAAGTAGGGAACTAGATCAGTGTTCTTCAACCTGTGGGCTGGGACCCCAATGGGGTCGCAAAACCTCATTTTGGGGGTCACAGCCATCTTTCAAAGCCTGTGCAAGAGGGCTTGAATCCAATCCCATATTGGTACTGCCTTATCAAAACTGAATCCTGCATTGCCTCTTCTTGCTGTCTTGAAAGATGAAAGAGGCAGGGGGAAATGGGACAGGATATGGACAGTGACAGATCAGGTCCCAGGAGGGGGCAGGATTGGCAGTGAGTCTCATATCCCAGTTATTTATGTATTGGGGTTGCGGCACAAAAGAGGTTGAAGATCACAGAACTAGATAATGACAAGTTCCAAAGTTAATCAATTGTTTAACCATACTTTTAACCTAAGCTGAACACAAGCAGTGTATTTATATGAATGGCAGCACTTTAAAATACGCCCTTTGGAGATTCAAATCACAAGAATACTAGGCTTACTAGTTCAGTTTCCATAATTCCTGAAGAATTCCAGGATCAAGTAAGTTAAGTACACAATCCTCACCATTTAAAAAATTTCAATTATTGAGTACCTAGAAAAATAGGCAAGAAGACTATTGATCTACAACTTGAATTCACTAATTGTATTTCCCGATATAGTTACAAGAATTTAGTGTATGGAAGCATTTACCAAACTGTAGGCTGCATGTGCCGTCCTCTTTTTAGTTCTGCCATACCTTACACTGGGAGAGCCCAGCAACCTCTTTGGGTCACACTGGGCTGGTGACCCACTCTACTGGCCTCCACAGGTCTCAGAAAGGTCCACAGAAGTGACCGGACAAGACTTCCAGTTTGTGGATGTGAACTTTGGTTTGACTGGAAGTCACTTCTGGTTGCTTCTGCGGGCCATTTTGAGGCCTACAGGAGCCAACAGAGTGGGCTGCTGGTCCACCATAAGCCCCTAGCAGTAAGGTAGTTAGCACTAAGAGGATGAGTTAAGTCACAGTGCTGAAGTATTTGGGAACAGCTGGTCTTATGTGACTGGCTTACACAATGACCAAGGGGCATAGAATTGTGAGCTTTACACACTATTTAGACTCTTGGGGTTGTAATCACTTAGTATCTATATATAGTAGTGAGGGAATGAACACTAAAGGAAGTGTGTGAACAAAGTGAGGCAGATAACAACTTAGTTCTGCCGAATCTGATTAAGAAACAAGAAAAACAACTATAATATATACAAACAATTTCTGTCAATGAACCACAAATAGTGGAACACATGAGAGGGAACAGTATGAGAGTTTAAACATTACTTTCTTGGGAAGAGCAGCTTGCATAAGTGAGGTCATACTTTCACCATCTTATAAATATACATCAGCAAAAGGGGTATTTCTGTGGGCTGGTGTCCCCCCACTCAATTACTCAGCCCCTCAGTTCAGTCAAAGCTTCTTCTGTCCTCGCTCTTTCGAGGTAAGAGCCTGGAATGTGCAGTATGTCCTCAACTGCCAGGAACCAGAAGACTACAACACACACTCCCACATACACTATTATAATAGTTCAGCTGTATGTATTTCAATTGTCTTTGAGAGCCAATCTACACTGAAAAAAAATAAGTATAATGGCCAAATGGCCATTATACCAACAGTCCAAGAAGCAAAATATTTGAGGGGTTCCCTGGGCCAAACCTGATTACAATGATTTTGGCAGAGCAAGCAGATGACAATTCAACAAATTCAAACTAACAAACTCCAAGACAGAGAAAATATATAACCAAAAATCCATTAAAACTCCATAAAATTAAATAAGGAAAAAAGAAGTATTTTCTCACCAGACCTTAATATATGCTGTTAAGTAAGAATACAATTGAAAAGGGGATCAAGCTCTTCGTTTAATGAACGTTTATAATACAGTTGATAAGACAGAGTTAAATACTTTAAAAGCCCCTACCAACTCTAACTATCCCTTTGACTAGTCAAATACAAGTTCCCATTTCCTCCAACTCACAATCCCCGGAATTGTTTGACCATAGGCGGAGGGTATGGGGTGTGACAGATGGCATGAGCCATGGGCGATGCCCCCAGCCATGGGTGCTGCCCCCAGCCAATGGGTGTGCGGTTCCTCCCAGCCGGGAATCAGAGCGTTACACATGTTGCATCCCAAAGTTAAAGCAGCAGGCCGTACACGCGCCGGTTTGCAGAGCCAACACACACACACGGCGCAACACCCCGCAACGTCATGACGTTGTGTGCGGGGGGGGGCGCAATTTCATACAAGGCTAGGTTGCTGAAATGTTCGAGTTTGTGCTTTAGATTTTCCACAATTTTTTGATATATGTCCGATCTCATGGCACAGAAGACATCTAATGGGTTTCTTAATCTGGAAAAAATCCGAAGCATCCATCCCTTTATCCAATTTAGGCGAACATCGTACATCCACAGGAGTAGCTTTCACCTTTCTATCCCATTCTCTCCATTGTCGTAATTCCCACAATCGTTCAGCCCTTTCTCTTCTTTCCCTTTCCAGCTGCAATTGCATTTGTTTTTGCAGCCGTTTTCTTTCTTTTTTTTCTGCTCTCAAATCATCTCGTTGGGCTTTCATTATCTGTGCCATGTACCGAAACAATACCTCAGTCATAGCCCCCATACTCCCCGGAGAAATTGGTAAAAGCGAAATATTAGGTTCGCCATTTTCTCCGTCACTCGAGCTAACATCCTCATTTCCCGGTGATCGCTGTTTGCCCATCGTCCTCTCACCTCGATGCACTTCATCATGCCACTTGCATTCTCTCGGGACGGTGCTCGTGTCACGCCGAGCATCCCCTCCCTCTGGATATTCACTCCCATGTCTACGTTCCCGACTCAACTCTCCTCCGCTGTGTCCCCAACGCCTGGCATGGTCTGGATCATTCCCTATGCATTCATTATTGCTCAGTCTCTGCCTTTCCGGTTCAACTCCAAGCATGAGAACAGGCGATGCAAATTCTGCTTCCAAAGCAAAAGCTTCCCTCGGATCAACATTACCGACTATTGCTCGCGTGTAGTCCCCTTGCTCCACAAACCACGGGACGGTAAATCTCTGCGTTTCCATCTTAGGTGGCGGAAGTCGTCGTAGATGGTCCCGATCCACTACATCTACATCCACAGTCCAAAGGGCACACTTGGCTCCTTCATCTTCTTGTATACCAAACATACTTATGCCTCACTATTCTTAAAAAAAATAAAATACTGTGTGTGTTAATACCACCAGAGAAAATTCCTTTGTTGCCGTTATTCCCAATCACTCTTACATGGAATTATAGCATTAATGCCCCCTATACCCGAGAGAGACCACCGCTGCCACCATGTGACCTTGTTGGTGGGGACACCTGGTATATTCCAAATTTCTGAGCCTTGAGCCCTCTCCACAGGGACAGCTAGTCTCTCCCGGACTCCACTGTACAGGCTCAACTTCTCTCAAGACTATACCTCAGTTATCACGCTCACCAATCTTGGTCTGGGTATCTCTCTCAAATAAGGGTCAACATGCTACTTCCCATGAAATGATTACAATTAACAATTTGGCAAGAATTACATTTTATTCAGACCTTTACAAAGGAAATCCTTCTCACCAAAAGGTGAGACCTTATTCAATCCTGGTTATAAAACACACACACATACATTAAATAAAACAAAACCATTCCTACTTAGCTAAGGTTCTCACTACCCTGGTTGAGGCAGCAGGGCTTCCACAGTCCTTGATCAGTTTGTTAAAACAGCAGCCTCCCAATCCAGAATACAAACAGCTTGGCTTCCAAAGGAGAAAACCCTTTCTTTTGTAAGAACTCTCTATCAAAACCTTCAAGGGCTAATCATTTCATTGTATCCCTTTGAACCTCACCAACCCTTCTTCAGCCACGTGAAGGGGGCAATCAGTAATCCTTCTCCAGGTGCACATGATGTTATTTCTTCCTCAAGAGTATTCCCATCAACTTAGTGCTTCCAGCTGCACCTTGGTGCTATCTGCTTTCAAGGTCTTTCTCCTTTTACTAATACAATTACAGCGCTGACAGCTTCAAGTTTCTTACTTCATCTCTTTAATCCTTTCCCTCCTTCCCAGGGTTATGGGACTATCCATCTCACTATTTTACTCTAACTTCCCATTTTACCCCTTTACACCTTAACAGTTTGCCATGGGTGCAATTTTGTCTAGAAACGCCTCTGTTTGACTCTTCCCCAGAATAATCCAAAAGAGCAATCCAGGAACTCTACTTTCTCTGGAGACCATATCCTCCCCCTAATGAGGCTGCCTCCTATTTCTAATTAGTAACACTCACCGTCACCTGAGATTTTACACAAGTGGAATCATAATAGAAAGTATGCTGCGAAGTTCTCCTACAAAGCAGGGAAGAGGGAAAAAAGCAAGTCCTATATGGGGCAGAGCACTTTCATAACACAAGGTATGCAAACATAAGCAGACATCACCCCTCTGCTAGCAAGTTTACGCCAGTAGATCTATCTGCACAATTTTTTGTGTGTGGGAAGAATATCAACTGAGCAGATCAGTACATATTTTATTATGTGGTGAAGATGTTACAACAGCTTCATCACACCTCCAACTTTCACTTCGTATAGTGAAGGCTATCAGAGCATGCATGTCTCCATGCCAGAGGCTGGGGCAATTTCTATGTCCCATATGGGTCAAAGCTCCCCCCTCCTCTCTTGTGCATTAATTATCTCCTTTCATTTCCACAACTAGCAGTGTAATGATATTATGTCAGCACCAATATCTGTAATAAATTATGGCTAATGCGTACACCGACTTTGCAAACTTTTTGAAGCTAACGATGGATAGAACTGATATCACAGCAGAAGTAACTCTGTCCAATGCTCAGCTCTAAGGTGCAAGAGGGAAGGAAACTCGTGTCACGCCCTCGATTTCTAATCAAATACATTATGTCATACTACAGAGAAATAACAGAACAGCTGGTGGCAAAAACTGACAAACCAGCTTGGCATACACACCTATAATGCAGTTCAACTGACTGCACATTAAAAGTATGTCCAAGAGAGAGAAAAAAATTGAATTAAATCAATGACTTTGTACCATGCATGTATCAATTCTCAAACCTTTTCAGAGAGGACACCTTTCATTAACTAAATAAGAAATTAAATTTCAATGTAGCACAGACCCTCAATAAAACTAGTAGTACAAACAAGTCCCATGGGAGAATTATCAACATAACTGATTTCCCACACTAGCAGCTGAATGTCTCAACTGGAAAGTGAGCCCCTAGAGCCTGAAAATGCAGATGTTCTCCCATACCTCTAAATAAACTGAATGTGTGTTTTGAAAACTCCAGCATTCCTGCTTTTTCCTCTGTAAATTTTTTTAAGTTCTCAAGCCATATATTGGAAGTAGACTAGCAACAAAAACTGTGAAGGTTGCTCAGCTTAACATCAAGGTGGAATTACAGATTTCTGGATTTCATATTTATTTCTCTCCCTCAACATGTTGAAGTATCAACGATGGAGTGATTTACAAGCAGCAGCGCTTAGACTCTGCTAGCAGGGGGGAGCAGAAAGCTCTGCATTGAAAGAACAGCATGACTAGTAAGTGGTACAATTTCAGACACATTGAACTATGAAGACAATATTCAGTCTCCAGACTTGTAAATTAAGCAGTGGATTTATAAATTAAGCATCAAAAAAGTTCTAAAAATTAAAGTTTGCCACAGAAAGGGAATGACAGTAATTTGTCCATTACTAACCACAGTTTCTTGAAATGGCTCTCTCCTAATATTCACTGAATCTTTCCCTCTTGCCAAGAAATCTCACTGGCTACAATGCAACCTTGAAATGCTTTCTCCCCTGCCCTTCACTACCCTGCTAGCTTATGCACACTCTGCAATGTCAATACAGCTCCATACATATTCACAGCACTTTTAAAAATACAAGAGAAGATCAATTCCTGCTCAGAGGGTGCTATGATCAATGAAGTCAACCCTAAGGCAGTGGCAGACCTGAAGGAGGGCAAGGGGTGCAAATGCATCGGGCACTGGGTTGGGGGGCAGAAACCAAGAAGAAACACTTTAGGAAGTGACCTGGCACTGCTCAAAAGGCCTTCTTGGAGGTGCAGAAGGACCTCGGAGCTGCGCAAGGCTGTGGGAGGCAGCTCCTGCTGGGGTGCACCCCTCGAGGTGTGCCCCTGGTGCTGACACACACCCCAGGATCGTCCCTACCCTAAGGGACACCACAGAAGAATGGATGGAAGAACAGCAGGGATAAAACGAGGCAGGGGGAGAAACTGGAAATTATTCAATATTACACACACTTAGGATTAGTTACCGCAGGATACTGGGGCTAGATGGATTAGGCCAAAAAGCACTCTAGAGAGAGTGCCTTAATCCCCACTCTTCAACTCTCCCTATCTACCTCTACCTTGAAGTAAGGGGGACCCCACAGCAAACAGACAAAACCCTACCCTTTCCTTTCAGTAATGCCAGTAGGGTTGCTATATACATATTGGGAAGCATCAGCTTTGCGTATAAGCCTATTACCAATAAGGCATTAGTTGAGTTCTCTGGGGCCCAGTCAAAAAGGCACATGTAATTTGAGGTGGACATTGTAACAAGTTACCACACTGAACAGCACAGCAGATTTTTTTTTTCATTTAGTTGTATAGCTTTCAAAAACCTTGACTTCTTCTAGTATAATTCTACAGATTTATCAAATGGTAGCCTACCGTGTATATAGCCACTTGGTTCTCAGTGCTGTTTTAGCGTATGGAATGTTAGACATTTCCAATGAGACCTCTACACAAAAATATGAAAGCAGGCTGAAAAATAGTAATTGATATCAGACATTTTTTGCCTCTGTATTTTAACAAGAGGTATTTACCAGACTAGTTCTCAAATTATTTATCACTAGAGGTGTTTGAAAATGCTGTTATTCTTTCACAGATTTCACTATTCGAAAGGCAAAAAGCTGTTTTGTGTTTGTATTCTCATTCCAAGTTTTCATTTTCATTGCTTTAAATGCTTTAAAAGTAATATTGGTAATATACTGTCAGGAGATGCAGCCACAGGATTATTTCTAGTTGGAAAAGTAACCTATTTTAATTTCTGGAATATACCTTAAACACCAAACTGTGGTGTTTTGTGTTTATTCAGGTATTTTCACACTAAAAAAGGCATTTTTTGTATTTTTTTGCATTTTTAACACTTGTAAAAATAAAACAGAAAAATCTCATTTTACACGTCAGACCTGGACTTTACCAGATGAAAATGATTCTAAGTTCTCATTTTTAAGCAGAACTAAGCAGGTGCCACTTTGTTTTAACTTTAGCTTAACTATTTTAAATGCTGCACCAGGATAACCACAAATACAGACTTATTTGCTAAAACACCAAGTAGCTTTGAAGTTTGGACAAACTATGTGCTCATGTACACAAGAGTGAAGTAAAACTGTAATAAAAACCTCTACTGAAACGGCCTCCTGCATGCTCGTTGATCAAAAGAAAACAAAAGCTTTACTTAGATAAATGGCTTGATTCAGGACTGCTACAAATCAGCAAAGTATTTCCTGCTATTTGTGTCTTAATATTTTACTAGTCTGATACCCCGCCAACTCTCTATATTACAGAAAGAATTAATCGTCAGTCTACTTGTGAACACTCTGATTCACAAGTAGGTTCATTGTTTATAAAGCCAGTATTTTTAAAGATATGTCCCTAGTTTACGCATAATTAAGGACATTTTTATCCTCATGCACATCTAAAAATGGCTATCCCTCCCACACTGCTATGGACACAAGCCAGAATGAAAGATTTCCAAGTGCAGTACTGCATCTATGCTACAAAACAAAGTGGAAAGTGTACTTCCAAGCAACGCTCTAGGCATTCCCAAAAAAGGAAGTGCATCACAAGCTCAGTTATATACAGAACTAGCTGAGCATT
>JAJKFI010010210.1:0-11709 GCA_029204185.1 Lerista edwardsae
TTGCTTGTGTAGATTTCAAAAAATAAGTCTGTGAAAACAGTGCAATCCGAGTTTAAATAGACAGCAAGTAGCATTTCGTCCGGTACGTTCAGTAACATAATTATGAGGAATTTAACCTTGTAATTGCACATTAAATCATAATATGGTTACCAATAATGTTTCTACACGATCACACGCTTTTATTTTCGTAAGTTTTTATTTCAGGAGTAAACTATTCAGTCCTAAACAGTACGAGCAAAGCAATCTGAAATGCTTGGAAATGTGGATTGTTTTGAGTCAGCCAACATGGCTGCTGAGCCCGCCCCCTGGCTTCACTCGGCTCCTATTAATTCTTAAGGGATGCCGACTCCAGTCATTCTACCTCCATGTAGGAGGCACCATGACATCATTTTCTTGAAGCCACATTGGGGCATCTGACTGAGTCAACCAATATGGTTGACTCAGTCAGATCTTTGCCGCCAAGGAGGAGGATTGCCGTGAATTCACGAATCAAAATCTCCCTGCACGCGTATAAAAGTTAATTTCAACCTCTTTAAACATGCCTGCGTGTTCTGCATACGGGTGTGCGAATCGCTGTACGAAAAATTGGGTTTTAATTTCCACGGAAAGATTCATGTATTCACATTACATCGGTTCAATAAAACTACAATTCACTGAAATAGTGAGTGCATTTTTTTTGAAGCTGTGTAATTTCTTGTTGTTCCTAGCAGTCTTATTCAACATTTTCTGACACCCACTGTTAATGGTCTAGAAGGTAAAAAAAAGAAGGAATTTCTTACCAGAGAATTCCAGTTCTGGGAGAGGAAGGGTGGCATTCTCCCCAGAACTCCCAGTTCTGGGAGAGGAAGGAGAAGCCCCTCCTCCAGGAAAAGGCTGGACCGGTCTCCAAGGTAACAGACTCCTCCTCAGGGCATCCCACTGTTCCCCAGAAATGGATTCGGAAAGCAGGAAACACCCTCAAAAGAAAAAACAGCACCTCCTGCGGCTACCTCCGTCGCGGCATCCATCGGCAGTCCGTCGCGGAGAGTGCTGTCATGACAGACAGAGAAGTGGTCTAGGCCAGTGAAAAAGAACCAGGCTTTTCTCTGTGTGCAAGTAGCTCATGGCACCAGGCCAAGGCACCTGAGTGCAGGATAATCACTGATGAGCTACAGCTGTGGGTTGAGGTGGACGTACCTAGATGCACGGAGTAAATGGCCACCGAATGAAGGGCACTGATTGGTGTTCAGGACTCAACACAGGTATAAGAATGGGACAGGTTCCCAGTGCTAACTTGTGGGTAAGACCGATTAGGAGGGGATGCTGTCTGGTTCCACTAGAAGATCTGCTGTGTAAGTTGCCAACTGCCGTGTCCTGTATACTGTACTGTGCCTGACTGATCTGTATGGAATGAGACCTTTTGCCTGGAAACTGACAACGCTGAATACATTTCTTATCTACACTAAGACTGTGTGTTGTGCATTCCTTTGCTGAAGCAGAAGAAGCCTTGCTGTTATCTTGGGAAGGCAGTTTCCTCTGTGCAACCGAGCTGTAACTCTGCTGAACATGCCAGGTGTTGGCGTGAGAGCCCTGCACTTTTGGGGTCATCTCCAATGCCACCTGGGCATAAGTCTTGGGGAGACGCGACAAGTGCGCCCAACACAAACTTGAACCAAACACAGCACGAACAAACCACAAGGCACTCAGTCGAAGAAAAAACCCCACCCCAGTGAACCAAAACCTGGGGCCCAAAAAAACATTGCCTTGCTAAATGCTTAGGCAAACTATCTTGTGTAACAAAAACTTACACCCCCCAAGCCTGCTGCTGCGGTGGGCCGAATGCCACCCTTCCTCTCCCAGAACTCGAATTCTCTGGTAAGAAATTCCTTCTTTCTCTGGAGGAGGGACATACCAGAGCCGTACAGATGGGTGGGTGCAGCGAGGGGCTCGCTCAGTCCTGCACCACCTGCTGCAATACCCGACGCCCCATGGCGGCGTCGGACGAGGAGGCTGTGGACACCCTATAGTGCCTCACAAAGGTGTGCTCGGAGGCCCAGGTGGCCGCCCTACAGATCTCCCCGAGGGAGGCATAGCCATAACGCTGCTGAAGTGGCAGCGCTTCTGAGAGAATGAGCTGTAATACCCTCCGGGGGATCCCTCCCCTGTGCCCTGTATGCCAGTCCTATGCACGACTTCAACCATCTTGCCAATGATGTGGCGGGTGCCTTATGTCCCTGGTTGGACCCCTTGAAGGTGACAAAAAGCGCCTCAGAACTCCTGAAATCCCTGGTCCTCTCCGTATAGAAACGGAGGGCCCTCCTTACATTCAACATATGCCAAATCTTTTCCCTGGGATGAGACGGCTTAGGACAAAACGAGGGAAGGATCAATTCTTGTGTCCGATGAAATGAAGTGTTCACTTTAGGCATGAAGGCAGGGTCTAAGCACAACCCTGTCCTTGTGAAAAATACATAGCCTGGGGTGGATCAACAAAGCCCCCAGCTCCGACACCCTCTGTGCCAAAATGATGGCCACCAAGAAAAGGGTCTTAAACGTAAGCTCCCTAAGAGAAATTCTCGCCATGGGCTCAAACAGCGGCCTGGTCAGTGCCTCTAGCACCCTGTTCAGGTCCCAGCTCGGGAACCTGTGTACCACCTGTGCTACACCCCTCAGAAACCTCTTGACATGCGGGTGAGTGGCAAGTGATCCCATGGCGTCGTCGGGCGAGGTGGCTGTGGACACCCTATAGTGCCTCGCAAAGGTGTGCTCGAAGACCCAGGTGACACTGTTTCCTAGTTTACTATATACCCCAGCAAGTGAAGGAACAGTAGGGTACACTGAACATCCTACAGGTCCTGTGCTTTGGACTGGAATCTGTTAGAATGCCGTCAAGGTGAGGGTAAAGAAAAAATGCCCTCTGCAGGCAGAGGTGAGACATGGGGGGCACAAACATGCGAGTGGACACCATTAGAGCCTCCAGCCTCCCATGCCTCAGTGGTGATGGACTGAATGCAGCACAAGGTGATAGATGTGAGATATGAAATCGATAGTCATACAAACCCATGGGAATTTTGAACTCCAACACTAAACCATAAGGCCTACTGTTTCTCTCTAGAGGGAAAGAAGTGGTTAATAGTGTTTCAAGCCCGGGCAAGGCCTGACTAATAAACTGGGAGGGCTGTGCGTATTCCCAAACTGATACATTCAGCTTATTTCCCAGGAACCGAGGCACAGCTGTAACCTTGGGTGAAACTTGCATTGAGTCAATAGCCATCCCTAGGCATCCTGGGTAAAACCATGAGCAAGGGAGGGGGAAAGTAAATTATTCTGCATGAGTGTTAGCAGGTGGTTGAGAATAACCAATGAAGATACAGTAAGAAACTCCGCCTCAGTAGTATAAATTGTTGCACGCATTTTGTGCAAGGTGTGGTACGCAGTTTGTTTTGTTTTGGATTTTGCTTGCCACCCATATTTGTAAATATGACAATAAATCTTTCTTTTGAACCATATCCTTGGGGTCCAGAGATTTATGACAGACAATGGTGCCGAAACCCGGGACAGATGGATTCATGGGGTGAAAGCAATTTTACGAGAGCGCGCACTACTGACATTCTGGTAGTCTCAGGAACTTGCTCTGATTCCAGGACCACTGCTCATGAAAAGAACCTGGGGGGGGGGAAGAAAAATAAAAGGGATCAAAAGGTCAAAAAGTGACCTGCTATCAGACGGTCATAAATTTTGGGGTAAAACAAACACGATCCAGAGCACTTTGACTGGAACACCCTTAGAGAAGCCTGTGTACACAGCGGTACAGGTGAGAGTTTGCGCTATGCTTGAAGGGTGAATTCTCGGACCTGGCAAGGGTGGAGCTGGAAGGAGGAGTCGTAGAATCTGCAGGACAGGTTGGTATGGATGAGAAGGGAACGTATGGGAGAACTAGTGCCATACATGATTTGGGGAGATAAAAGGGAACGCAGGTTTGGTACGGTTACTTCCAGTTGGTCAAGGTGCAGGTGTGAACCCAGCTTTTTGAGTCACACAAAATGGGTGGGTGTTTGTACAAGCTAAAGCCCTTTAAGAAACATGTTACTTGATGACATCTGGATCTATTTTGTAAATTAGTGAGAATATCTTGGGGGAGGGATTCAATAGGCAACCAGTGTACGTCTGGGGAAATAAATTGTCAAGTCAGTCTCTTTGAACAAGAGATAGAGGCTAAAATAACAAAGCTAACCAGTCCCAGAAAGCCGGCAATAAATTTTGAGGAGGAGTTAGTTTTTTCCTCTGTTTAAGTCACCTGTAAATAAATGTGTCTAAAATGTGTGAAGATGTGTCCTTGCACCAGCAGTCTTTCCTTGTTCTGTGGTGTTTGAGAGTTGAAATGTGCCATTGGATGAATACCGTGTTCTTATCTACTAGGGCCTGAGAACGCAAGTGGTGCTGTTATTGCAATATGCCACATTTTTGAATAAATGAATAAAGCTACATGTTGGGTTAGATAAAACTTTAAATTATAAAGACCTGAATCTGTAATTGTTGACCTGTAATGTACATAAAACTGTAATGTATAAAGAAAGCAACAGGGAAGTCTTAGCAGGGCGGAGAGAAAAATGCCGCCCAGTGGGTCAAAGCTGTTGGTTTGCTAAGGGGAGTCTGATGCTGAAGCCAAAAAGGGATCTGGCTTCAGCCAGAGGCTTGGAATTGCAGCTAAGAGAAAATGTAAATATGTATACCATGTTCAGATAAATTTCCAAAGCTCTATATTCATTGTAAATTTTGAGTTGAGCTATTTGTGTGCCAGGGGGTCTGTCTTTTCCTCCCACCTTTGGATAAGGTCTGGAGGAGGAAGACTAGAATTCATGCCCTCTAGTGTGCGTGAAAAGAGAGATCCGTTTTATTATCTCTGTTGTTGTATTATGAAGAGAGAAACAGCAGGCATGTTTTCCCTCAGATAGGAAGAGGGGTGTGTGCCCCCTCATCTTGAAAAGGCCCCTGGTCTGTTTCTGAGCAGGGGGATGATACAAACCTTTGGTGAGATAAAAGCTTATATTTGTTCTATCCATAGGAGCTATTGTTGTGTGTGTTATAGGGGTCCTGAAGTTTGCTTGTAACAATTATATAGACTGACCTTGAAGCTTCAGTAAGCTATCATGGTAAAAAGGCAGGAAATCTGGGTCTTTTGTATTATTTCAATAGTACAGTTTTGCTTTCAAAACTTTGAGTCAGTTGGAAGTCTACATACAATGTAGGGGTGTATGCCTGTATAACGTAATTCTTATTTCATGACAACTGTTCTGTGAGAGTCACTGAGAAGGTTGCAAGGCCCGCCAAAGTCCTTCCAAGGAGATTGTGACAGAACAGCGGGTTTGGGGTGAATGTGCTAAAGATTCTTTTGTGCAAAATCATCTCCAAGTCCGAAGTTAGGCTGTGTGTATCAGAGACAGTAAGATTTTGTTTCCTTCTTTATTTATTTCCAGCTAAATAAGTCTGAATAGCCTGGTGTTTATTTTTAATGGTGTGCTGGGTGGGTGAAGGATTGGTCGTAAACCTTACAAGGGGCCATACATTTAAATAGGAGCTAGGGTATGTGTTTGTGCACGGCTTCTTTCCCCCCCCCTTCCAGTAATAGCAGGACGAAGCGTACAGGATTGTTTGTTTAGACATTTCCCTGTGTGTTGGTTTCAGTCTATCCTGTGGGTTAAAGTGTGTAAGCTATCCAGCAACAAAAAGGCTCTTAGGTGACATAAAAAGTGTCAACAGAGAAGGCAAGGGGGAGGGAAGCCCCTTCGGGGGGAGAGAGAGTGTTTTATAGGACAATTGTAAGTCTGTGCCATAGAAATAAATAGAGAGAAAAGGGTATCGTTGTTAGGTCCCCAAAATTGTTATTTATTTAAAACAAAGCTTCCTTTTTGGAACCTTGCGTGCCAAGAAGGAAGCTAAGTCTCAAACCTCTACTTAAAGAAATAGTTGTGGAGTTTTGGAAAAATGGCAGTTTTCAAATACAAGGAAACAAGTAATATCTTAGTGATACATCAAAAGACACCAGTTGCAGAGTGTCATGTAACTGGCTTTCCGGAAGTAACCTGTGTGTGTGTATGGCAAGCCGCCCACTAAATGCAGTATTGGAAAGCACGCTTTCGTGACTGGGGTATAAACAAAGAAATTAAAGTGTTTCTAAAATCAGTTTCAATCCCAAGCAAAACTCTCAGCGATAAGACTTAACAGCGGTCATATAAAAATCTGGTTTGTTGTTTTAAAATAAGGGAGGGATCTGAAACGTCTGTAAAGGAAATAAGATGATAATAAAATAAGATGTTTTAAGTTGCCAGCTGTCTGAAAGGAATGAGGGATAGCGCACGTTGAAGAAAGTTGTGTGTATGCGTGTCAGATTGTTTTGTTCCAGCAGGAGGCAAACAACAGATGTCAGTTTGCCTTGTGACAAACCAACCCTGCAAAGTGGAAAAGGTTTTCTTTCATTCAGAAGAAAACAGAAAGATGACCCAAATAAGTCCATAGTAAGAAGAGTTAACGGCATAAGTGATGGTAAGAGTGCAGAACAGATAAGATTGGGGGGGGGAGGAACGCTAATCCGGAAGAAATTTGTATTCCGCGTCAGAGCAGACAGCTAGAGGGAAATAGGAGATAAGTTCCGCGGTTTTACCAAATGTCTGTACTAATTAAGCTGTTGTGTTCCCAGTGTTTCAACAAAAATCGCAGTTGTGTTGCCAGATACAGGGAAAAATTGGGAGTTCAAGTGTATTCGGTAGTCTGAGCGCCGAAGTCCAAGAGATAGAATTCAGCTGTTAAAAAGTAGTACTTTGGTAAAATTGGGCTAAAACCAGAGCGTTTTAGCATAAGCAGAGTTCCAGTGTCCTAAGCAAGGAGATACAGTTGAAAAGAAGGCATGTATAACATCCAGGCGACTTGCCAAGATACTTGGCAAGGCTGCAAAAGTCGGTGCTCAATGTTCTCTCTTATCTAAGACACAGAGCTAACATTTTCATTTTTTTTCTAGCTGCTAAGAAGACGGGGAAAAAATGGTTAAACGGTTCGGTTTGAACTGGCAAGCCGAATTTTGCTGTGCGTATCTTTCTTTCTCCTCTTCCCCCCTTCCTGTCTAATTACAGGTACAGAGACCCTTTGAAGAAATATGTGGAATATGTTTTCCTAACGCTGGGAAGCGATGTAAATATCCAGGAGGGGTGTGTCCCCACTCACGTGCATATAAGGAAAGAAAGGAACGTTTCCTGAGTGGCTTTTCGGGCCCAGGGGCCAACATTTGATGTCGGAAGGCACTGTGACGGAGATGGACAGGCCAGCCAGCCTCTTTGCTAGTGTAACAGCGGTGGACCCAAATTAACAACGTTGCTTCAAGTACAGAGATGTTGGGCAACGCGCCAAAGCTCAAAGAGGTCGCAGCCAAGCTCCTGTGTTGTTCGCCAGGCCATGAGCCTGACAGCCGTGGGGAAAAAAAACAGAGGCCGAATAGCTGACGTGATTGTGGAAAAAGCCCTTCCTATTACAGGTTGTCAAAAGCCTTGGTCCCTTGATCCGGAAACTGGCGTTCTCTGACCTGACTGAAGCCACTCTTTTTGCAGTTGTCACATTGAACCCAATTAGACCAAATTGGGCCAACAGAACGTTTTAACTGGCCCTGCCTACAAAAAAAACTCTAAGACTTGGGGAACGCTGATGAATACTTGTGACTTTATGACCAATGCTGTCCCCTAATACAAACTCTCTCAGTGATATGAACTCTGTGTCTATGCAAAATAACTTTTTGAACACTTTGCAGACTGTGTTTTGCTGAATTGTAGAAATCTCATAATGTTTATCTATTTGTAATTCAAGCATTGTAATCTAACACTGTTATCCAAGTTGTAAATCAAAATCCACTTGATAGGTTGCAACCTGAAATCAGGTGAGTTGCAAAAGGGCTGAAAGCAGCCATTTTGAAGAGCTAAAGATCAGTCTCACCTGTGGTACCCTTGTGGTAAGCGTTAACAGTTTAATTCCTCCAGTAATGTATAATTTGCATATTGTTTAAACTTTAGTGTGTTTGCATAACGGTAGTATGGAAGAAATACTTCATAGTGGTGCAAATTGTCGTTTTTAATCTACAATGATTGCATTTTAGGTTGTAGTTGGTTTGTTCATTCAGGAGGTGGTGCTTAGGTGTTTTGCTGATTGCTTTGTCATCTTAAGCCAAGTATGCATGAACCGTGAAAACCATGTGTGTGTATCAATTGTAACAGTTAAAATGTACATAGATTTGCAGTTCAAAAATTCCATAAAGAAAAAGAGGACGGATTGTGAGATATGAAATCGATAGTCATACAAACCCATGGGAATTTTGAACTCCAACACTAAACCATAAGGCCTACTGTTTCTCTCTAGAGGGAAAGAAGTGGTTAATAGTGTTTCAAGCCCGGGCAAGGCCTGACTAATAAACTGGGAGGGCTGTGCGTATTCCCAAACTGATACATTCAGCTTATTTCCCAGGAACCGAGGCACAGCTGTAACCTTGGGTGAAACTTGCATTGAGTCAATAGCCATCCCTAGGCATCCTGGGTAAAACCATGAGCAAGGGAGGGGGAAAGTAAATTATTCTGCATGAGTGTTAGCAGGTGGTTGAGAATAACCAATGAAGATACAGTAAGAAACTCCGCCTCAGTAGTATAAATTGTTGCACGCATTTTGTGCAAGGTGTGGTACGCAGTTTGTTTTGTTTTGAATTTTGCTTGCCACCCATATTTGCAAATATGACAATAAACCTTCCTTTTGAACCATATCCTTGGGGTCCAGAGATTTATGACTGACATAGAGAAGGTTGCCGATAGGAAACAGTACTTCAAAGGAACCTGGCATCAGGAACTTCACTGGTCTTCGGTTGATCTGGAAGCCACTGAATAGTGTCTCCCTGAAACTGCTTTTATATTATATTATATTATATTATTATTAAAGGACAGGCCTTGTTCCACTGTGACTTAGGCTTTGGCTGCTCCCTCGAGTGAAAAGCCAGCCAGGGGCCCCAAATGGCAGCATCCGCCTGTTCCTCTATCTTTTAGTGCATGCTGTGGAAAGGACCTTCAATTTATACTTATTTTCCACTAACACCAGGTCTCAAGCCTGACCAAAAACCTGGGACTTGAAGGAGAATATCCACTAGGTGAGGCTATGATTGCAACCACCTAGGACATATGTTTTGCCAGGCCACCATATTGGAACCAATTAAATAGCAATGCATCCAAAACGAAATCAGCAACAAGACTGCTGCAAACAGTAACTTCTTTAGATAGTTCTCAACTATCTGGGGGAGCAAAGCTTCAGAAGCTACTAGCCCTTCCACCTGCAGGAAAGCCACTCTCGGTAGGATAGAGTCGGCAGCCGAGGCATGCAGAGTGAAAGCGGAAGACTCAATGTTTTTGTTTAAATAACAGTTCTGACCCTTTGTTTCAGATGGGATGATGACTGGAGAGGGGAAAAGGGGCAGCCACAGGCATGTCAGCACCTGGCACCTAAGAACTCCACACTTTCTCTGGTAGAGAATAACGCTTACCAGCGTTAAACACCAGTGTTCGTGTTTGGACTGTAGTGGGGTATTTCACTCGGTTTTCAGAGCTCTCTGGATAAAGAGCATCACTGCCGTCTTAGCCGATCCCTGTGGAAACAGCAACTTAGAAAAAAAGAAGTGGTGGTTAGACACAGAATCTGCAGACTTCTCAGAGGCTGAGAGGAAGTGAAAAGCCTCTGCAACCTTTCCCAAGAGCCCAGAGACTAAGGCTGCAGGAACAGCCTGTGTGCATTATTAGGCGTGCTGTCTGAAGCCTCCCCAGAAAAATTCCCTGTCCTCCATGCAGGAATCCATGGGAAAAGAGAATCAGGGTTCAGTGTGTCACAGAGGTTCGCTGCTCTGGGCCTGCCCTCTGATTTCGCTTCACAGAGAGAAGCTAGGCGACTTTTGGCTTAAGACTTGGGTATAGCCTATGCAGGCCTGGAATTTAATGAAGGGCCCCAAAAGCATTGAACCCAGGGGATCCCTCTGAACGGGGGAGGGAAAACCCTGCAGATACCCTCCCCCAATAACATACTGCAGACTCCCAAAATTAAGGGGTCAGGAGACCAAACCTGGAGGGGTTGGGATGGGCTTTCTGGGGCGCTTCACCCTAATCCACTTGTGTCGCTGACACAGGGGGTAGGGAAAGGGACCTTCATACCTGGCAGCCTGGCGCCTGCAGCTCAGCCAAAACCTCATACCAAGGCGGTGCACTCTGGCCTGATTTTCCAAGATCGAGCCAGGATGTAGTGGCCCAGAGTCAGTGGAAGACTGGATTGGGGAGGGGGTCTGCCTGGCTGGGATTGCCCCCACCCCAGAATACACATCCCCAGTGCCATACCTGGATGCTGGGTCAGTTGCTGCCGGGCTTGCCATGTTCTCCCTCTACCTCACTCCACCCAGTCCTCAAAAGCGAAGGGTGAGAAGGGAAGGCCACAGATGGGGTGTGTTGGGCAAGGCCCCTGTGAGGAAAGGCCAAGCCAGGTGGGGTAGGGGCGGGTGAGGTGGATCGTGGTCTCTGCGGCTCTTTCACAGCTTTGCCACGGCTGTTGTGATTAATGCGTGCCAAAGCTGGCTATAGAGAAGCACTGGCAAGATGATAGCCATCTTTCCTGCCAAAAACTGTGAGGGCTCTGAGTCTGCTGATGCTGGATGCCCTCCTTTCTGTTTGTCACTCCTATCAGGAGCCCCTGCCTGGCTTAGTTGGCCTGTAGGCCAAAGAAGGAAGCAGTAGCCCAGGGAAAAAGAAACTTGCAGGACCCAAGTCAGCATGTAGACCTCAGGCTTCTCTCATATAGCAGCACAGGAAAAAAGGCCTACCCAGCCTAAATCAGCATGTAAGACTCAGGCCTCCCTCATGCATTCATAGGGAAAAAAGGTCTTCTAGGCCAAAGTCAGCAGGTGGGCCTCAGGCCTCCCTCATGCAGTAGCTTGTGGCTGTACCTCTTGGACGTTTTGGGGGGTGACCTCCTTTCACGGCTGGTCAAGTCTGATCCAGAAACGATGGAAGCGGGTGATGGTGTGCACTTCCTTGATCTCTTACCCCCCTGCTTGGTATGGGCACTGATGCAATGTGGCCTCAGACATGACTTTTCTGACCAGGTCCTCTAATTGGGCCTGAGATTGTAGGATAAAACCTGTTTGACATGGGCCCTCTGAGGAGTGGCTTCTGACATCACCCTCCTCACGATATCTTCCAGCTGGGCTTGGGATTGAATGATGAAGCCCTGCTGAGGTATGCCTTGGGTGGACATTTGCTGGCCCATGTTGCCTGGATTTGCCCCGTCACCCTGCTGTTGGGACGACCCAAGAAGGTTAGATGAGAGGAGAGGACATGCCTTAAGAAGAGATAGCAACCGACTGAGGCCAGGGGGCGGGCTTAGCGGCCATGTTGTCGTACTCAAAACATTGCTCATTCCAAGCATTTCAGATTGCTTTTCTGATACTGTTTAGGACTGAATAGTTTACTCCTGAAGTAAAAACTTACCAAAATAACAACGTGTGATCGTGGAGAAACATTATTGGTAACCTGATTATGATTTAATATGCAATTACAAGGTTAAATTCCTCATAATTATATTACTGAACATACCTGACGAAATGCTACTTGCTGTCTATTTAAACTCAGATTGCACTGTTTTCACAGACTTATTTTTTGAAATCTACACAAGCAA
>JAJKFI010010215.1:0-10086 GCA_029204185.1 Lerista edwardsae
CATTACGCAACGGAACGCAGCGAGCGCGCTGCCGATCACCCAGAAGAACCACCCAGCGTACCGGTAAGCTGACACTACTGGACTGAGGTCTTCTGAGCAGTCCGGGAGGGTTCGGGGTTCTTTCCCTCATGGACAATGGATGGTGGAATTCTAGAGAGGTTGCACATGGAGGCCTGGACATGTGGCGTCACGACTGTGTTTCTCGCTATGCAAGGAGGCAGGGCCCAAGTATGGTTGGGAAGGGGGGGGGAAATAAGGGTGCACTTCACAAGAGCCTGGAGATCCAAGGGGACAGGAAGCCCATTTCCTTGTGGAACAAAACTGAGCTCAAATTGGAGATCATGCTCAAATGTATTTATGTAAGTGTATTTCCGGTTATCTATGTTAACTGTTTAAGGGACATGGTGGTGCAGCGAGTTAATCCGCTGTTGCTGGGCTTTCAACCGCAAGGTTGGGGGTTCGAGACTGCGTGACGGAGTGAGCTCCCGTTGCTTGTCCCAGCTCCTGCCAACCTAGCAGTTCGAAAGCACCTAAAAAGGCAAGTAGATAAATAGGGGACCACTTTGGTGGGAAGGGAACGGCGTTCCGTGCGCTACGGCGTAGAGTCATGCCGGCCACATGATCGGACAAAAACGCCGGCTCTACAGGCTTTGAAACGGAGATGAGCACCGCCCCCTACAGTCGGTCACGACTAGACCATTCGGTCGTGGGGAAACCCTTACCTTTATGTTAACTGTTTAGATCTTGTGTAGTTTGCTGGAGCAGAGCTGGAGCGATGTTCTGAACTGTGAGTGCAGCCCAGGCCCTTCGCGAGGAATGGAGGAGCCCTTTTTCACGGTCCAGGGATTCTGTGAGCAGGCCAGCATCCTCTATAGGCTCTCCAGCTCTCCCTTAGGAAAGCATTGGAAGAGGCAAGCATCCCCCCAGGGAGATAATATCCATGCAGCAGCTGGAACATGGAAACCCCCGGGTTCGGAATAGCATAGAAATTCTTTCTGTGGGGAGAGCAGAGGATGTGGCTTACAGGGGGTTGCAGCTTCTGACCGCAGGTGCTGCCCACATAGCAGAATGTCTGCATTGGGCTGGAGAGAGCCCTTGTGCAGGATTTTGGCTGACTTGCTGTTTGAGAGGCAGAGTCCTGTGCTTCTCTGTGTGACAGACCAGTGGAAGAACCATCAGCCCAGCGTCCCTTTTGCAAGAGGGAAGGACGGCTAGTGGAAAGGAGAAAACACCGTAGGAATTGGCGACCTTGATACCAGGGACAGTAGGAACCAGTTTGGACCTTAGGATTTATTGGCTCAAAATATGTGTAATGCAGCAATTTTCAATGTTTTCCTTCTTGAGACACGCTGACCTCTGTGGTCTTCTCTGTGGTCTTCACTGCTGGTGATGTCACTTCCAGCTTTCAATAGACTCTTCTGGGTCCTGCAGCTCTATTTCTAGTTCAACTGTCTGTAGTAATGCGTTGTCTGTCCTTCTGGCAGGGCCAGTGGAGGAAGAGGGCGCAATCCTAACCTGCTTTCCAGCACCTGGGCAAGGGCAATGCAGCTCTGGGGTGAGGGAACAAACATTCCCTTCCCTTGAGGAGGCCTCCGTAATTGCCCCCCTCCCAACTGAGGATGCAGCTGAGTGAGTGCTGGACATTGGTCAGGATTGCGCCCAGCTGCAGAACCCGGAAGTGTTTCCAGCAATTTTCGGCGGCTGTGCTCCAACGTCCCGCTGCATCCCTGCGCACTGTTCATGGCGAACCGGGGCGTGGTTTGCACCCGGGGCAGGGTGGCAGCAGCATTCTGGGCGTTTGCAGGTAATGTAATTATGTTGCCCCCCCACCTTCTGGGGTTTGATGTGAGAAGCCTGTCTCCCGCGGGTGGTCTTTGGACAGTCCTGAGCCCAGCCTCTGCCTGTGCTCACTGGTGAGCGGCAAAAGCACAGTCGGAGGGGAAGGTGTGTGGCGGCTGGACCTGAAGCAGCTTCAGAGACCGTGGAAGGGAGGCTTGGGTGGTGCCATCATGTCACCCTGTGCCGGGCCTCACACCCAGGATTGCCCAACCCTGGCCTTGTGATCCCGCTGCGGCACACTGGCTGAAAATTGCTGCTCTAGTGTGTGTTTACTCACTCACTCACTCACTCACTCACTCACTCACTCACTCCTCTTAAATTGGGCAGACAGAAGTACCACAGTTCTCTTTATATGCAAATTCACTTACCTGCGAGGGGCAGAATTGCCACCTGCCTCTTATTATCTGCTGCACTTCTGCTCTCATTATCTGCTATGCAGGGATCTCCCGGAGGCTGCAAGGACCATCAGAAGGATGCTTATGACAGCACAGACCCCTTTACAGTGGCTGGCAGGAACATCCACTGGCCATCTTACAGGGGGTCTCCACGGGTCACGGTCACCATTCTGAAGGTCTCTGCAGCGTTCAGGGATCTTTTGGCACTTCCTGCTGCACTCTGTTGGCTTCTCTGCTGGCAGGTCAAGTACCCAACCCCACTGAATCCTAGGATCAATGGTGAATTTGCTCTTCACTTAGGGCAGGGGTTCCGTGATTTTTGATGGGTCACCAAAGGGTGATGGAAAGACCATATAACTGATTGCTTCAAGCCTTGAGGTCATATACTGTAGCTGCTGATTACATTGCAGCTGCTAATTGCCCTACAAGGAGCTGAGCTCCTGCAGTTTGCAAGCATGTGTAAATAGAGGGAAATAGAGGGTATTTTTCTGGTGATTATTATTACTTATAAACAAATATATTGTTTCTTTCTAGATCTCTTTTTTAAAAAGTCTGGTCAGCCTAGGTGGGTCCTGATAGAGTGTTGTTTTAAAAAGTGGGTCCTGGTGCTAAAAAGTTTGGAAACCATGCTAGAGTTTCCAGAAACTTAACCCTAAGGGAAAATGAGAACTAACTGTATAGGAGCTTCAACACAGGGAATTGTGCTACCAATCCGTCCTCCCGCTTTCAAGCTGAGCACTGATTTCTTTCATGCTATGTGCTAACTTGGGAAGCAAATAAACAAAAGCAAGATTTTCAGTATGAGGGCCACAATGTATATTTTAGAGTTTTCAACTGGCTGAAAAAGTCAGTATTCTAAATGAATGAAATTTAAATGAATGAAAAAGTTTTTCTTGGATTTTTTTTTTTATTTTTTTTTTTGTAATCGGCATGATATGATTCAGGGCAAAAAGGAAATGTGACATTTACAAAGAAACAACGTGATGCTTAAACTGAGAAGTGATTATGTAACGAGTAAAAATGTCCAATATTTTAAGTTGCGGCAGGTCAGATGAAATCTTGTGGTGGGCTGGATTTGGCCCCTGGGCTGTAGTTTGGTACAGAGTGTGCATCTGTCTGGCAACCCCTGACGACGAGAAGCTGCCAGATGCGATGTAGAAAATACGATGTCAGAGCTTAGAATAGCAACGCTTCTTTCGGGACTGATGATGAGGTTGCTTGTGTGCGACAGGATTCCACTGCCTGCGTGGGGGAGGCAGCCCTTGTCATATGCTTGTGTTGGGACCATGTGGGCCCTTCTGGGGGCCCTCACAGTCGCAACGGGGTGGGGCAGTTTTGGAGAACTGACTGCTAGAGCTGTTCTGAGAGTGTGGTGGTGGGTTTTTGTACTTGGCATCCTCCTGTTTGCAAATTAGAACCAGTTCTGACACTGGCTGCTTTTTGCAGTCCTGGAAGTTCTGGTTGCAAATGTCATGCTGCAAGTGAGCTGGAAACTGCTGGCGCGAGTTGTGCCTGACAGTGGCACGGCTGCCTCTGAGCTCCGAGATGCTGCTGTGCTTGAGGTCTGTGAATCACTTCCCGTGCTGCTTACTACGGGCAGTCAACTTGCAAGCGTCCACTTCCTGTTTCTGCAGTGTGTTCTTCATTGTGCAAAGTGCCGTACAGTTCTCCTCCTGCAGAGACTTGTGTGTCAACCTTGTTTTTGTTTTTCAGACCCACAGAGTGCCTGCGTGGCCTTCCGGTTGTCGGCGGAGCGGCCATGTTGGTGAGCGTGACTCTGGTGGGCCCGGCTCCCTGGGGCTTCCGTATCACAGGTGGAAGGGACTTTCGAAAGCCCATCGCCGTGTCCAAGGTAAGTGTCCGGCTCTCCTTGCGTTTCAGGTCAGTGGCTCCGGTTTCCACTGGCTGCAGCTGGTCACATGAACTCCTGATCCTCCCAACAGCAGAATTTGCTTCCAAATGCAGTCTGTCTTGGCCTCGTTTTACTACAAGTGATTTGCAGGAAGCTTCTTGGGCTGAGTCAGATCACAGACTGGCAGCTGCTCTCCAGGGTTCCAGGTGGGAATTTTTCTCTGCCCTGCTTGGGGCTAATGGGGTTTGAACCCAAGGTCTTCTGCAAACAGCCCAAGCACTGGGCCCTTCCCACAAACCAGTGGTTCCCAAACTGTGTACCTTAAGGCACCACAGTACACACACAGGAGCCCCACAGGCTGTTGCCAGCCACCGGCTCTCCCAGGAACCATCATCTTGGATCTTTCAAAATCTCATGAGATCCAAGATGGTGGCGCCCAAATCTCGTGAGATGTTGCTGCCGATGTCTTGGATCTTGTGAGATGTGGGTGCTCTCATTTTGAATCTTGTGAGATCCCATAAAATGTTGGTGCTCCCATCTTGGATCTTGTGAAATTTTGCAAGATCCAAGTTGGTGGTACCTGGCTGACCCAGGAAGAAGAGGCTGTGGGGGCAGCCATCACCCCAGTAAGTTTGGGAACCCCCAGAATCATAGAGTTGGAAGGGACCTACAAGGTCATCTAGTCCACCCCCTTGCCTGTAGCAGGAAATCCTCCTAGAGCATCTCCAGTAGGTGCCTGTCCGAGCCTCTGCTCAAACGTCTCCAGTGAGGGAGAATCCACCACCTCCCTCCAGTAGCAATCTGTTCCACTGTTGAACCGCCCTTATTGTCAAGAAATTCTTCCTGATGTCCAACTGGAATCTTCTCTCTTGCAATTTGTACCCACTTGAACTTGTTCTAAACCCACCATAAACCCTACTCTGGATTCTGTCCACCGTAGCCTTCTTTTATTTCTGCCACTACAGAGTGATGGAATGGAGCACCGGTTCGGCTCAAAATTGAAGCGCAGCAGATTTTATGCCCGAGTGGTGGCTCGCAGGCAATGGCATAGATGGCAGAGAGCTTTGGCTGCCCCAGCTGCCCTTACCCGCAGGGATAGGTGCAAGGCCCAGAATGCAGCTGGAAGCTCCAGTAGACAAGGGAGTTCTGTGTCTCCTGTGCCCGGCCTGCCCTGCCGGGAATTCTGAGCAGAGAATGGAATTTCCTACGGCGAGGTGGGAGCAGAGAGCTCCTTGGCCGTGGCTGTTCCTGTGCCGAACGTCTGTGGGACTTTGCAGGACATCCTGGAATTTGGAGCATGTTCTGCTGCCTTTGAAATTGCCCAGGATCGAGGCTATATAGGAAACTGCCTCTTCTTTTTCTCGATGGGCGCCGAGCCAAGCATCAGTCTAATGAGGAGAACAGATCCTGTTTACCACCTTTTCAAGGACCCCTTTCCCTGGGAACCGGCTTGGGGGTCCCACAGCGCAGTGCATGCTGACTGCAAGCGGGGGGGTGGGGGGTGGCGGCGAGTATATTTTTCCTGACACTCCCTGATCGACGCCGGTGTTTGGCTGAGGGAGTTTCCCTGTTCTGGGGCTGCCTCTGGAGCAAAGCGTGCTGTGTCTCTGTATGGAACTTGCCCTGCTGCAGAGGACTGTCTTTCTGGCAGCACCAGGTCTGGGAGCCACTGGATGCAGCAGCCGTGCAGAAATTAAGCAGGCCTGGCCCTGATCCGTGCTTGTATTGCCCGACTCTCCCTGCGTGCAGATGGAGAGCCTCAAGAGGCCTCCCGGACATGGCTGGAAGTCGCCCACGCAAGCCGGAAGCGAGTTCCAGTCACGTCCAGAAGGCCTTGTGCGGTCTCCCCGTAAGTTATTGCGGCACCAGGCCCCCTACAGCGGCGTCATGCAGCCGGAACGCTGGGCGGGAGGAACGGGTGAGCGGCAGCCCGCGGGGGCGGGGAAGACGGCGAAACGGAGTGGTACGCAACGGGCGGGCTGCCGCTCACCCGTTCCTTCCACCCAGCATTCCGGCTGCATGACGCCGCTGCCCCCCCCACCTCCGTGGACTTATTATCCGTGGATTTTGGTATCCATGGGAGGCCCTGGAAAACATCCCCTGTACTGAGGGCGCGCTGGACTGGCAGGCACTACATTTCTCATTTGCACGGGAAACAAGAGCCACACGCTTGTTACGGATTTATACCCAACCAGCGTAGACGTTTTCTTCTCCCTCTCCCATCCAAGAACTTCTGCCTGTGAGCTTCAAACGTTCTATCCGGATCCGAGCCGCGAATGGCGTGGGAGACACAGTGCACGGTTTTATTGTGGCTCCCCACTTGTAGGTAAGGCAAGTGCTGTAATGTGGGCCTGGATTGGTCAGTCTTGCAGCCAGTGTGTCAGGAGTCGAGCTGCCCACCCTCTTGCGCTCTGCCTTGGGTTGCGGTGTGAGCCGGGAGCGGCATTCCAGCCCTGCCCAAGGAGAATCCTGCTGTTGCTGGTGGGCAGTGGTGTCATTCAAATGATTTAGGAACAGGAAGTCACTTTTGATTGGCACTTGTCGGGAACCCGGAACCAGCCATGGAGCCCGTTAGGATCCGGAACGCCCGTTCTGGTCCGTTCCCCCTGAATGACATCACTGCTGGTGGGGATACACTGGGGAGCCGCAGGCTGGGTGATTCGGGGCTGCCAGATGGCACTGGAGGCTCTTCCCCCACTTCCTAGTTCACCTTCCCTTCTGAAGTGCTGCCTGCATTTGCTAACAAGTGGAGACTGAAGGCTGGTGCCAGATCACTGACTGCGTAAACAGCGCAGCCTGCTTCGTCTCTCAGCTGGCCGGCTGGTCTCCCTGGATGGTCCACGTTAAACTCCAGGGCTGAGGAGCTTCTTCTGCTCCCCAATGAGCACCTTTCCTTCGCAGCAGCCGTCTGATTTCATTTACAGTGCCGTCAGCTGTCAGTGGCCTTGCAGCAGAAAAATCGGAAGCGCGTGAGTGAGCTCTGTGTGAAATGCAGAGCTGCTTGATTCATCAGTGCGTTTCCTTGACTGGGAGGGAAGTTGCAGATGCTGTGAAGGGGGGGTTTGCTCGCCGTCCTTGAATGAGCAGTTCATCGAATTTGTGCAGCGTTGCACATTATGCACCTGAGTGTTCCCCAAATACATTACAAAGTATGCAGAAGAAATCCAACTTCCTTCTCCAAAGACTGGAGTCTAAATACGATTATGGTGTTGCAAGAAAACGCTCATTGAGATTATAGTATTGTTTACCATAGTTTAGTTTAAGAAGAGATTAGTTCACTTATGTAAGTAAGTAAGCAAGCACTTAAGTAAGTTCAGTAGCAGTACTCCTCACTTTTCCAGTAATTCCTAACACTTCAGGTAAGTGAGCATCACACAGCATACGAGTGGCTCCAGTTAAGGGGCCCTGTGCTGAGGTGCTCTCTGGGGGGTCCTGGGCTTCTTTTGGCAGCTGATACTACCATTTCCTTTTCCCCTAGAATAATGCATCAAGGCCATTGCAGGGAACAGAACCATGCCAGCAGGAAAAAAATGGGCCAAGCCCAATTCTCTCGTGGTCCTGTGGGCTTTGGGACGTTGACAGCTGCATGGCGGTACTGAGCTGATGGCACTTTGCCAACTTTGGCGTCGCCACTCTCTAATTTGAGGGGGCCGTTGGCAAACACCTTTAGAGGCCCTCAGCATTTTGCACTGTTGAAACTATTTATATAATTATTATTTATTTATTATTTATTAAATTTCTACCCCGCCTTTCTGCCCAAAGGCACTCAAGGCGGCATTACAAAATCACAGTTAAAACAGAATAAAATACATCATAATTAAAAACAATAATTAAAAACAATATAAAATACAATATAAAAGTATCACAGTCATCCCATGGATCATAAAAGTCCAAAAATATAGAAGAATGCAAAGACCAGCCAGCCTGTCAGCAACTAAAAGCCTGCTGAAACAAAAAGGTCTTCAGCCCCCACCGAAATACCGCCAAAGAGGGAGCAGTTCTTAACTCTAAGGGCAACTCTAATTTGATGTTTGCCCCATCAAATAGTCAGTATATCCAGTTTAATTATTGAAGGGGATATCATTAAGATACCAACTTAATTACACAATTTTTTATTCAATAGGAACCTGTTTTTCGATAAATGGGTACACCATGCAATGGGGTGATACAAAATGTCTTATTTTTAATGGAAGCCACTTTTTGGGGTGCCTACGAATAGACACACCAGCTGTGTAGAAGTGCAAGGCTTTAGAACTTAGATTCCAAAGGCAGTGGTCCTCAAACTTTTTAAAATGGGTCTTCTAAAAACATCACTGGAAGTGATGTCATTAACTTGGAAGTGACATCAACAAGCAGGAAGTGCTGTCATTGTGATATAATAAAATGACACTCCTGGAATGCAAACTGGCATTCTTGGACTGCAACAATTGCACCACCATGAAACAAAACCCTGACAGAAAGCAAGATTAGGACAAAATGTAAAAGCACTGAACTAAAAACAAAATTTTAAAAACCCCTCATTTGAAAACTTAATTTTTTTAACACTCACAAAAGGAACCTAGCAAGAAGAAGGCCTGCAGCTTCCAAGATGGTTGTTCCCAGCTTTCCACAACCCACCTGACATCAGGTCATGACCCACCAAGTGGGTCCAGAACCCACAGTTTGAGGAACACTGTTCTAAGGAGTTCTATGTAGCTTGAAAATTGACACATGCACTCCTAGCAACAGAATCTGGTCCAGTAGAAAGGTCTTGTCTTGCTTGTTTTGTGCTCTGCTCTCTGGGACAATTGTGACAGTAACTTGCTACTTCCAAAGTGCTGTAGTTATAGGAGTGTGTGGTGTGTGATCTTTCTCTCCTTTGCCCATCATTAGGTGAATGTGTGTGATGGAGCAGTACAGATCTTCCTGGGGAAGTTTGTGACACAATGTGTGCGTTAGCTTTTAAGGGTCACCAGGAATATTAGTTGCATTTCGCCTTCATGGATTTAACACGGTTGCCTTTATAGAATTTTTCAGTCATGCCTCATTATCTCTTTCTGTGAAGGATCATGCTTCAGATTCACCTTTAATCCTCAACGTGGGCTCTTGAAAGTGGTTAATTTAGCCCATCATCCAGGGGAATCCTTTGTGCAGAGGCTTGTTTGGGCACGGCACCCCCTACTGAGGATTGAAATGATATAAAGGCCCGAGTGTGCCTTTTCCACTTCCAGCCAAGCTAGTGAGACAGGACACCTGCTTCTCATGTCTAAATTTGGTGCAAGAGGATAGCCTGCCTCTGGAAACTCCAGCTCAAGTGCCTTCCTCTCTCCCTCTCCCCATCCCCTTCTTGTACAGGTGATGGAGCACGGCAAAGCGGCCCTAGGTGACCTCCGACCTGGTGATGTCATTGTCTCCATCAACGGTGCGAGCACGTCCGAGATGCTCAACGTGGAGGCCCAGAACAAAATTAAGCAGAGCTCTGGGCAGCTGCAGCTGCAGGTGGACAGGTGAGGATACCTATAATAATAACCAGGGCTGAAATAGTCTTAGACAAATAGCTCTGGGATCCCCACGCCCACGCTGGAGTTCAGCATGTGCTTTTAATCATTGCATTCCTTTGCTTAGATTATTGCAGCGTGCTTTGTTTGGGGCTGCCTTTGAAGACAGTTGAGAAGCTTCAGTTAGTCGAAAATGTGGCGTCCTAGTTACGTAAGTGTAGCCAGTGCGTTCAGATTAGTGCAGGCATACCCTGGTATCCGCTGGTGTTCCGTTCCAGACACCTCCGCCACCATGGATACCTGAAAACGTGGGTACTGGGGGCACCTTTTTAAAGACAGGGGAACATCTTTAGTGGTTTTGCCGCAACAAGTTTAGAAAAAAAAAAGATTTGTTCAATGTTCCCTTCTCTTTTTAATAGGTATCCTCAGTGGCGTTATTCACCCAGTACGCTGGGCGGGCCTTACCTTTGAGCGGCAGTCCGCCCGTTGCGTCATGCCACGTTCTGCCGCTTTCCCGCCCGCC
>JAJKFI010010218.1:0-14152 GCA_029204185.1 Lerista edwardsae
TGCCAGTTTCAACCAGTTCTGGAGTGTGTGGTGTGAAACTGCAACACACATTGCGCCGGGGAGACTCCAGTCACACTGGAAGCTGTGTTGGATGACGCTCAGGCCCGCTGGCCTGCCTGCTCCAGCGCAGCGTAGCTGCCCAATATGTTTGGAACCCATTGTACACAGCAGAATTCACGGTAAGAACTTTGGGAAAGTGCTGACCTGTGCACATACTGGTAGACAGTGGGGTCAGCAGGCACAATGCCAGGCTCAGGTCCCTGGAGGATCTGGGGCAAATCCTTGCATTGAGAGTCTCATGGCTGCCCCCCCCTAAACTCCCCCCTGTGTCAGTTTGGCTGCTACCACTGCCACCAGCGGGAGCAGCAGTTTTCAACTGGTCTGCCACGGCACATTGGCCCACAAGTATGCTGTGGGAGGTTGATTTATTAGCACGGCCATTGAGGATGTGAGCCTTCCCCTCCCTGTTGCAGGCCACCCAGTGTGCCCTGTCAGTGTTCAGAAAACTGACCGTGTGCCCTGACCATTGTAGCGCCTTGTCAGTGTGCCATGAGACCAAAAAAAAAAAAAAAGGTTGAAAATCACTGAACTGGAGGGTTCAGGAGTTGGCTTAGCCAGTCCATCCCTCTAATGGGCCCTGAGTCGGTGTCAGGGTAGGCATGACTCACACAATCCAACCAACATCTGTTTTAGAAAACCCAGCATTGCTTTATACAGGCATGCCCCCAGAGGCAGATCTACAGGGAGGGCAAAGCTCTAAGTGTTGCAAGAAGCCTTACCCTGTCATGTAAATCCCTCCTCTCCCTTGCTGCTGTAGCCAGTAAGCAACGCCAAGATGTTGCTTTTCCCTGTGAGGATTGGCTAAAACGGTGCAAGAGAGGAGTGATTTCCACTGCAAGGTCAGGCTTCTTGCAAAACTTAGAGCTTTGCCCTCCCTTAGATCTGCCTCTGCATGCCCCAGTATCCACTGGGGTTCCATTCCAACCATTGATACCTGAAACCATGGATATTGGGGATGCCTTTTTAAAGATAGGGGAACATCAGTGGTTTTGCTGCAACAAGATAAAAAATGAAATGTATTTCATGTTCCCCTATCTTTTTAATAGATGCTCCAGTATCCATGATATCTGTGGATAACTGAAACCTTGAAGACCAAAACAGTGGAGACCGGGGCACACCTGTACTTCTGTAAATTCTACATCCTTCGCATCTGGTTTAATGCTAACTGGAACACACAGCATCACTGGAAGCCAGAATATGGACAAATCCCAGAGACAATTACTTTCTAATTGGGTGTGTTTAGATGCTGACCACTGTGGGTAATTCATCGCTAAAGTGGCTAGGGATTAAAGTCACCATTGATCCTAGCAGTGATGAAGTATAAAGGGAATGATATGAAGTGCACCAACAAAGAAGGAAGGGAAGCAAATGGAGTTCGATCCCAATCTGATCACAAGCAGCTGGAGCCCATCCATGCTGTTGCATGCACAATGCTTCTTATGGCCAGCTTGCCTTCCACTGATAGGTTATGTACAAAGTGAAAAGGTATTTCCGATAAAAATTCTCAATAAGCAAGCTATCACACGGGGAACATGATAGCTTGCAGATAGAAGTGGAAAATGCAACTAAATCTCTGATTTATAGAAGGTTAGGGAATGAGGTGCTAGACAACGTGAGGCTGCTTTCATATACAGTAAAATAAGGGAGATAAGCTGCACCCGATAACCAGCGTATTTCTAGTTTTTTCCCATCTCTCATTATGCTGCTGTCAGGGTGAGCCTAACATTATCCTGCCTGACATGATCAGAGCCTGTCCGTCTCCATGTCAGCCTAGCAGTGACATCATCTTTAGGCAGCGATGGCTTTTGACAGACGGTTGTTATCTCGGTGCTTTAAATATGAGGAAAGAAAAATGTTACTTTCGACATTAAATGAGAAAACAGTCACATCCCTACGCTTTGGTGAGATGCTTCTGAGCATCTCACCAAAAAACTGATTGCAGTTTTTCAAAATCTTCTGCCTTTCATGAATTTTTACAAGGGAAGAAGAGTTGACAGGTTTGAGAAATTGTCCACACTTAAGAAAGGCTGTAGATATGACTCCTTAACCTAGGGCAGTGATAGCGAACTTTTTGGGTTTGCTGGGTCAAAAATGCCTAACTTTACTCTGCTGGCATGTCACTCCCCACCCCCAACAATTATCTGCATTTTCATTTCTTTAAAAATACAGTCCAATCATGTGTGGGGCTATGCAATATATAAAGAAACATCAAATCATTACAAAAAAAATCAAATCATAACAAAAATAAACTCAGTGGTTGGATGTTGGCAAATGCTGGTGTGTCACCCAAAATGTCATGCATGTCACCTTTGACACACGTGTCATAGGTTCACCATCACTGACCTAGGGTATGTTATGGTATTGAAGAAAAAATAGTTAAGGCTGCAAGCCTGTTCATATTTGAATAAGTCCCATTAAACTCAACGATCTTACTAATGAGTAGAGATGCATAGGATTGTATACCAGCCCAATCCTATCCTCCCCTCCCCCCACCAAAGCTGCCATGTCATTAAGGCTTGTGCTGCATCCTGGGGGGGGGGAGGGGGCAGATCAGAGGCTTGGGAGCGGTAGGGGAACATATTATCACCTATCTCCTTGCCAATGGGTCCCCTTGGACCTGTGGCAGTTCTTTAGCTGGTGCAAGTCTGAGGAGATAAAGGAGATGTGTTGAGAGGCAAAGAAGTGGATCGCCTCTGGTGCAAGTCACCACCAGGTGCCACCCCCACCTCCTGACACACCTCCTGCCCACCCCCACCAGCTCATCCTTTGTCAGAGGCCACTCCTCCATCCTTTGGCACAGTGCGGTTTTGACAACTGCCATAAGGCAGACTCTGCTGCCAAAACTAGCATTACAACCATGGAGAAACCCTGTAGGATTGGGCTGTTAACCCCAACTTCTTGCTTATATAAGATACAAAAGATGCTGTTTTGGTTAAAAGAGCTAACCAAAATTATCTCCTTTTTCTTCTTCTGATTAGATGCGTCGTCTAATCTAATTTCAGTTTTGCTTTCACCAAAAAGAAGAAATAGCTAGACATTTATTAATGAGCTATTTTTTCATTGCACAAGTGTTTGCAGATATTGTACATCTGTCTATTTTTATTTTCCAGATAGCCTAGGGAAATACAGTCAATCCTCTTTATCCGTGACCTGTCTATCTGCTACCTGCAATCTTGCATGTGTGAGGGGCAGAATTGCTACTTTCCTCATTATCTGCGCCTCTGCCCGTTATTCACCATGCAGAGACCATCCAAAGTCTCCAGGGACCTTCAGAACGGCACCTGTGAGTACCACTGGTCTCTTTAAAATTGCTGGCAGAGGCACTTGCCACTCATGTTTAGGAGGTTCATGCTAGTTGTGGGTGCCAGCCTGAAGATCCCTGCAGCCCCTGGAAAGCCTCTGCAGCATTCAGAGATCTTTTGACACTTCCTGCTGCACTCTGCTGGCTTCCTGAGGGTCTCTGCTGGATTTTTCTGATGGCAGCACCCCTTGCACCTAAAATCGTTGATCCCATAGGATCAATGAGTCGTTACCTGCGAATTCATTATCCACGAGGATTTCTAGGAACCTAATCCTAGTGGACAATGAGGATTGACTGTATGGGAGTGAAATAAAAACGGGAAAAGGAACAAAAAGAAAATGTAGTTTTCTTGACTAAATTCAGTCAGCAGCAGTAGGTCAATTGGTGTAGAGTGGTGGATAAGAGAGTAACGTGTTGCAGTTTCACACCACACACTCCAGAACTGGTGGAAACTGGCATTCCGTCTCTCCGTCTCCAGATCAGATAGAGCACCTGCGTGTCCTTGAGGTGGTCAGCTTCCCAGCTTGTTAGTGCACCCTGCTACACAGTAGCTGAACTCCCTTTAGATAGCGTAACATAAGCAGGCAATATCTCTCACGAGAAGCGCTGACTAGCAAACACCCACTTTCTCATGAGACCATGGTGTTCACAGGGTCACCCCATTGGTCGACATGGGGCACAAGGGTCTTCAGGTATCCACCTACCAGATAAGCTCTGGCTACACCCCTTTGTTCCCATATATCTGTACTTTACTGTGTGCGCGCCTATACTATAATAACATGCGCTGAAACGCCGCTCGTACGCGGCAAGCCTTCGCCGGCTATCGCTGACCGGCAAATAGAACTTCTCACCTTCTATCGCTACTGAAACCAATAAAAGACTTTGATATTGAAATGTAGCGATCGCTTCGTTCCTCCGCTCCGATTGCGCTAGGCAAGCGCTGAATGGGTCCACAAGCCTCCAACTCTGCTATAAACACTCAAAATAGACAACATAACGGTCCAATCCTTTCATTGGGATGCAGAGCTGGAACACATGCTCCAGCAGTGCAGACTGACTTGTGGCATGATCTCAAAATGATCACTGTAGCACACTGTCCGGCTGCTGCTGGAAACAGCGAGTGGCATCAGTTGCACCGCTGTGGCCCTCCTGGATTCCCAGGTACGGTTCAGTCAGTGGTGGGAGCAGGCCGGGGGCTTGGGTAGGGAGGAACAAGGATTTGGGGGGAGGGGATCTGACAGCAGTCGCACACACCAGCTCTTATCCCTTTATTCAGGGGCATAGCTAAAGAAGTGCAGTGGGGTGCAATTGCACCAGGCAACAAGCTTTAGGGAGGCAACAAGCTGAGCTTGACATTAATGGCCAAAATTATGAAAACCTTGGTTTGTGTCAGTGCATTCTGCATTACCTTACCTTTCAGGCAATGTAATGCAGACTGCAATGACACAAACCAGAGCGTAATATCTTTATCAAACGTTACGGCCAAAAACCCAGAGAAAATGAAAACATAAATGTGATGCCATTTCCTGTTGTGACGTCACTTCTAGGGCAACATTTTGCCCTCTGCACTGGGCTACATTTTCATTAGCTATGCCTTTACCTTTATTCATACATGGTATTCTCATAACTGCCCCCCCCTCCTGCATATATGTTCTCTTCCCGACAGTGCCTACACAATTGGTCTGTGCGTTTTTTAAAGGTAGTATACATCCATTTGGAAATAAGGCTGCACTTCTAAGCACACACTTTTGGGAGTAAATCCCATTGATCCCAGGGAACCCTAACCTGTGAGAAAGCATGCAGACAGAGCCCATTGACAACACTGTTTGAAGAGCGTCACATTCTCTGAAGTGTCTCTCCACAGTGCAACTTATACATTATGTATGGGTTCTGTTTTATAACTCAATATGCTCCATCATGGCTCCTGCTTTTCTTTTCTTTTTCTTTTTAATCTAAAAAAATAAACACTTCTTTCTGCAATCGGAAGGAAAATAAATCCTGTAATTTGTGTTTAAATGTGTTTATGTCACAGCATATTTGCAGCATAATTGGAATTCCTCTTGTAATTTATCGGTATGTTTCAAGGAGACAGCAAGAGCTGTGTTCATTTCTTTTTAGTGACACAGATAAACAACATCCTATAAATTACAATGTGATAGGAAACAATAGCCTGATTTTTTGCCATGTGTCTTGTGCTTGAGTGTAGTTGAAACTGGTGGCTCCCCCAAATCTGTCTATCGTGACTGTGTGCTTGATTTCTAAAGGACAGAATCCAGCAGAATTTAGCTAAGCAAACCTATGTCTTTTTCCTTCCTTATATCGATTCTGGATGGATAAAATTAGTTCTTTTCCAACGTAGGGATAATTATTTCTGACCGCACGATTGCCTTCCTGCTGGCTAATAGACAGCTTCTCTGCTCCCACCAAAGAAACAGCTGGCCCAGCACAACTCCTCTCTCACAGGCAGCTGGAGACAGCTCAGCTCTTATCAGTCGCAATTCTCAAGGTCTGCTGCTCACGGAAGCTTCCGGTGCAATGCAAAACATTTTGTGGAAGGCCGCAACCCTCAAAGTGCCTACTACACACCAGAATGAGTGGCAGCACTGAGCTCAGGTCTGATGGTGCCCCACGCAATGTGTGGCACTGGGGAGTAGGTGGTGATGATGTGATAATGTCAGTGCCACTTGCTTCAAGTGTAGGGGGGGACTGGCCAGTCAGACCCAGTGATGGGCAGGAGGTCCATCTAAAAGCAACTCTCTGCTCTCTGCTCTCTCCTCACAATGACTCAACATGGAAGATTTCATGCTAGGGCATTAGCTACAGAATGAGGTGCTAGTTGCAGGCACTTCGCTTGCCCCAGTGTGGGGCCTCTCCAGGCACTGGTTCCAATTTGACTAAATTGGTAACAACAACAACAACAACAACAACAACAACAACAACATACTGCCTTTTTGGGGGTCAATAGATTGCTCCTCTGACTTTAATTCAAGGCTGTTTACAAAGGCAGGCTTTATTTCTCTAAACCCTCAAGAGGTTTTTACAAATTACAAAGAAGTTCTGTCTTTCAAGAACTACAACATACAGATGGAACTTTCGTGGTCTAGTCCTTTTTTCTGGCCGCATGATTGCCTTCCTGCTGGCTAATAGACAGCTTCTCTGCTCCCACCAAAGAAACAGCTGGCCCAGCACAACTCCTCTCTCACAGGCAGCTGGAGACAGCTCAGCTCTTATCAGTCGCAATTCTCAAGGTCTGCCGCTCACGGAAGCTTCCGGTGTTCTCGAACTGGCGAAGTTCTGATCTTATCTTCAGGCAAATGGAGGCTTTAACCCTCTTGACTAAACCTCCTGCCAAAATTGTCCTGAGACCAGCTCTGGGCCTGGGAGAGACATATATGCTTTGCAAGCATTGCAAACACTCACTTGGTCCCGGCAGTGTCTCTTCCGCTGGCTTGGCACAGTACTAGATAGATCACTGTCATTCAACCCCCTACCCTTTCTCCCCATTCTGCCCCCATGCCAGGCATATCTACTCCAGTGAGCCTCCATCACTCCACCAGCGTGCACAGGAAGGCTTCAGTCTCCCCACTCGTGTGCTGGCTACCTGTGCTGCAGCAAAGCGCTTTATGGTGATTTGCAGCCATCAGAGCTAGTGGAATATGCATTCCGCTGGCGCTGCCTTTAGTGTGGATTAGGTATTAACAGCTCAATGGGCTGCTGCATCACCCAAATGTGTGTTGTGGAGGTGCAGCATGCTTTATGGACATCACAAAACATGACATGCTATTGAGTGCAGCTGGACTGCAGCCACAAGCAGCAAGTACCTGTGTCCTTACACCAACAGCTACCGTAGAAGCCCTGGCACCACTAAGTGGGAGCAGGTAGTCGGCCTGGGGGGGGGAAGAATGGGGCAGGGACAGGGAGGAACATGACATGGACCAGAGCAGGGATGGAGGTGTGTTGAGGGTGGGAATGTGATGGCTATTGTGGCAGCAGCCCCACCAATAACCTATCACCTTCCTGGCTTTGATCCATCTACTTGGGTCCACACGAACTTGTACCAGCAAAAACGCTAGTGCAAATCCTAGTAGACCCATGAGGGCAGAAGAGGTTGCCTCAGAGTAAGGTAACAAACAATCCCTTATCTTATGGAGGCTTCCAGGACTCAAAACTCACACCTGGGATGCTGTGCACACCTGTTAGCATGTCTGCATTGGTGTTGGGGAAGTTACATTGGATTGGACCATGAAGTTTAATTCCCTTTTTTTTATTAAAGTAGACACGATGATTGCTGCAGAACACTAACTTCAGGTGAATTACTAAACGATGTATGTCGCTTTATAAATTTGATGGATCAACTTTTGTATATACTATGTCTGGAGGCAGTCCAACATTCTGATGCTTTGTCTTCAGCATCCACAAAGTCTGTTCTCTGGAATTTGCAACATCTTGCCAATTTTGCAATATCTGACAGTATATCCTGCAGGAAAGATAACTTGGAAAAGACCCATTCTTTACACATAAATGCTTTACACATCAGGAAAATAGAAGGTTTGTAGTCCAAATTAGTTTAGCACGTTTTCCCAGGAGTATTACAAGATGCCCAATATTAATTGTGATAGAAGAAAGTTTTAGTTGTTTTAGGAGCTACAGATTGAAACTCTTACACTGTAACATGCACGATGAGTGTCACTGTTTGCGAGATTAGAAGGAGGGAACAAAAATGCTGAAATAATTAGACCAGATGGGTCCTTTATGACATCATGAACCAGATGCTTAGATTGCAGTTAAACCACATTCAATATATAAAGCTTTAATGAGTGCCAGTAATCCTTGTCTATAAAGTCTGCATAGTCAGATCCTAAGTATTTCTTCATCTAATAAACTTTACATTCCTGCATTTCTTCCCACATATGAGAGCATGATCAAAGCCTACCCAAGACCTCACAGAGTCTGAGCCAGGGCACCAAATTCTGCTTCTCCATGTTTGGTGTAAGCTCTGCTACTTCTGCTTCTACTTCCCAGATTCCAAATGGAAGAGGCAAATGGAGAGGGAGAGAAAGTGTGGAGGACATAGTGATGATCCGTCCTACCATTCTTCTCCACACTTCTTCGGCTTCATTTCCCTCTTTCCTCTTGGATCCAGGAAGCAGGAGGAAGCAGTGGAGACAGGCAGACCGATGGACGCAGGTGTCCCCACCAACCCAAAGCCACCATCGGGCAGCCCAATCCAATGCAGCTTAACGGGCGACTGGAGCCTCTCTGGCGCAAGGGCACGTTTGCGGGTGCAGAACCGAGGAGACTGCGCGACCTGGGGATGAGGCCTGGGATGCAGCCTAATGGCCACATCCCATAACCACCCCCTCCCCAGGCCGGCACCCCCACCCAGTTCCACCCACCCACCGCCCAGTTCCACCCTCCCTCCTACCCAGAACTGCCCCTGTTTGGCTAGCACATGGGCGGTTCTCTGCCCATGCTCTCAGGCCGGTGCTACAGCTAGCACCGGTCTGGGACCACTCGGCACCCCCTTGTCAGCACTAATGACATTGGCATTGGCGCTATGCAATCCCTGGGATTGTGCTCTCAATCACATTCATGGGTATGCTGGACCAAAATGTTATCCTATCAAAGCTTCACTGTACCCAAACGGTTCTGGAGCTAATTCCTCAAAACGCAGCTGAAGAAACAGTGTACACAATTTTGCAGGTACATAATTGCTGCAGATACAACATGAAGCTAAGACCGAGCAATCAAGAGTGAACTGTAGCACAGATTCATGGTCTGGCAGCAGATGGAAGTGGGGAAATACCCATCCTTAGCATTTTGATGTGGTATTATTACACAGTTTCACAGCCTCTTTTCGCACACAACTCTGGTCGGTCGGCTGATGCTGAAGCCAATCTCTACCTGCAGTAGAGGCTGAGCCCTTTTGTCAGCTGCAAGCAAATGTTTCATGCTGTTGTCTCCTATGCATTTAACAAGCATAATATTTTGACTTGCAAATCAGCAGAACATGCATATGCCTCTCAAGAAGGCAGCAAACACTGCTTTCAGGGAATATGCAGGCTTCTGTAATGCACTGGGAATCGTATTTCACTCAGACACTTCACAAGTTCAAATAACTGATTTTTCAGTGAGTGGATTTCATCAGGCCATTAAACCTGTCACTCTGTGGGTTTGCCTTTGAATGTTCTGGTAAAGATGTGCTGCCTCCAACGTCTAGTTGTAGGTACCCGAACTTGCTAAGCAGAAGACTTGCAACTCCCTTAAGCAAAAGCTCCAGCCTGGCATGTGAGGAAACCTGATTCAGGGCCCAATCCTGTGCTGCTCGCCTGCCCCAAAGGACAGCAGAGCTAAAATGGCTGCCGCTGTATTCTGCAGAGCAGGAGAAGCAGCCAGAGGTCTCCTTGGGGTAAGGGAACCTTTAGTTCCCTTTAGCGGGCACAGGGCTGAGGAGACCCATGTTGGCTTTCAAGGCCGAAGGGAGGTTAGGATCCTGTGGCAGCCTCTGCCACCATTCCCACCCCCTCCTGGGCCCAATCCACCTCTCGTTCCACCCTTTCCCTACCCAGTTTTTTCCCCGCCATGCTTTCTCCCCTCCCCCACCCAAAAACACCTCCCCACCACCTAGCAAGGAGATTACCATTTGCTGCTCCCTGCCGCTGGCAGAGAGGCCCAGCACCCAGTGGCATGAGCCCCCCCCCCGCTGGCGCCAGTCATCTGGTCGCTGCAACATCGTGCCTTCCAGCACATTTACAACAGCCCTTGCTCAGGCAGCGCACAAGTAAGCAATGTTGCCCAAGCAGAGGATCAAGCCTGAGAAGTCTCATAAGCCCTTTTCATAAGCAAGGAGAAAAGCCAACTAGTAGATGTTCTGTAAGCATGGGCTATGTTGTTGGTTCTTCTTATCATTGTCAAAAATTATCGTTGTCACCACCCACATTTTCTTAGCAGCCTTTTTAAAGACCAAAAAATAAAAATAAAAATCAACATGTTTGTGGCCTGTAGGGAAGAGGAGATCCAACATTTAGAAAGCTAGGCAGATGCATTCCCATCCAGCCCACATAGAATTAAGCCCAGGCACCTAGTTCATATTCCATGAGTTGACAAAATAACACGATCCCCACCCACAATTACCCCCCTCTCCCCTTGATGTTGACAGAGCATATTCCGAATCCCAGAACCTGTGAAAAGAAAGTCCTGTCCCAAACGAATGTAAACTGTTATTCTGAGCACCCGCTCCTATGTAGGCTATTTCTGGTGTGGCAAACGTCTCAATCACATCATGATTTAGCGTCACAGTTTCATGTCAGGAGCAGTTTGCAATGTTCACATAAGGTAATTGCAGGCAAAATGTTCCCCGCGTGAAACTGGAGTGATAAAACTACAGCAGGAGGACTTGACCACAGCAGAAATGGACATATTTCTGGGCCAGCACAAAACAAACCCTGAAACTGTGGCTCTGGAAAAGTAAAAGAAACAAACTCAATTATGGGTGGTGGGGGATACATATGCATATATTCCTGCTTGATTGCAAGTGGCTGTGATAGGAGTTACCCTAAGAACTTCTTTTACTATGGAATGTGTCACTTTAATTTTGTACAAGTGAGGCAGAAGGCAGCCTTTTAATTCAGCTACACATCTTGTCAATATAGTTAGTACTAATTTGGTGTATAGATTTGGGGTGCTGTAAGGGAAGAACAAGGGCAAAATAAGCACAGGCCTAGCAGTTGGCAATATTTTTTCCCTTTACTTTCCAGTCTTGTTACTGCATAAGCAGTAATAAACAGGGAAAGGTCAGTTTGCTGCCACCATCCAAAACTAGACAACCCAAAGACAAGGCTCCACCATAATCTCCCAGTTAAGTGGAGGTCCCCAAATCCAGAAGGTTCTGTTAACACTAGCAGATTGTCTGGTAGATGTAGCACCCCACTCCCAAGGGAATTAAAACCTGGCAGACAAACCATGAAAGTAGAAGTTTATTAAATTGAGCTGCTGGCACTACCTGAAGCTAAGCAAGAGAATCCATGGTCTGTTTTGGATGGGAAACAGAATACCAGGCTGTGACAAGTTGCAGTACCTGTTGTGGCAGGTACTGATTAGCTAGTGTGGGAATGTGTGAGAAGCTCAGCCAGCAAAGGAATGGAGTATGACTTTGAGACTTTTCCAGGCTGGACTTGCGATTGCCTGCTGAAGCTCGATGGCATGCAGCCAGAGGAGAGAACCACAGTGTAAAGGCTAAATCTGGGATTGAGGATTTGGTGAATCACAGAATACTATATATTTGTAAAAAAACTGCATTGAAAAATGGTGGTTTAGGCTAGCCTGCCCATGTACTGTAAGCCACCTTGGGCATTTGCTTCGGAATGGGAAAGGCAGGGTATAAATTCATATAAATGCATCAAATAAATAAATAAAATCAAAACAGTGGATGGAAAAACACAAGATACAAAAAAAACAGGCAGTCAGCTTTAACTTGTGGATGGTAGAGAAAACCCGTATCTTAGGAAATTCCCTCTTCTACACAAGTGTGAAAATATCATGGGCAGCCCAGGGCAATGAGGCAGGGCACAGATCCAGAGCGCAATCCTATACTTGCACTGCGCCAGCACTGTGCTCTTGCGCCAGTCCAGCACTGTCGCAAATGTGCCATCAGGCATGTCTGTGGCCCGGAATCAGGCGCTGGACCAGCGCAAGCAGCAGTGCCAGTGCACGGGCACCACTACACCTGTCAGCTGCGCTGGTCATGCACTGATCAAGTGCAAGTGGCGCTTGGTCCACACAGGACCTTGCCGGGGGCAGGCCAGAGGCGTAGCATGGCCATAGCGGAGAGGTGAGGGGGGGGGCGAGGGGGGTGGCGATGGCCGATGGCCGTTGCACCATATCCTAAGCTCCGTTCCTGGCCTTGGCAGCCCCAATTTGTGCTGCTGCTGTGCACGTTGACCTGCGCCTCCAAATCAGCAGCCACAGATCTGAGCAGCCCCATTGGGCTGGCTGGGGCTTTCTTGGGAGTAAGGGGAAAACCTCCCCTTGCCCTGAGCTGCACTCCTGCTGCAGCCAAATGGCCTTAGGATTTGGCTGCCAGTGGCACTGTGTGCCGCATCCCAAGTGCCACTTCACCATGCACAAGATTCCTCTGAGAAAGGCAGAGATAAGATAAAAAAGGCAGAAGAATGTGTGCAGGACCCGAATGCGAGAGAAGAGGAGCAAAGACAGGAGGAGCAAAATTGTTCACTGCAATACAAGCTAAAGTAGTAATTAGGATAAGGTAGAAATAGGAAATAAAAGAAAAAACTAAGGGGAGGGGAGTTGAAAAATTAGACATTCTGCAATCCAATTAAACATGCTGCAATTTGGAGAGAGATTAAAGGAAAAGATAAGGATGGTTAGACTAATTAGTAGATCAGTGTACTGATAGCTAATGAAAGGAATACTGTATATTGGCACACACATGAACAAAAAGGACTACACACACATGCACAAATTAGGTGTCCGTGTGCGCGCGCATACTTGCGCTTGTGCATGTGTAAGTGCTATTTATTTAAAACAATTTGGCAATTCTAGCTGGTTAAGTAAAGAAGCAACTGGAAGTAAATGAAAGGAGAGAAGTAGCAAAAGAAAAGCTGGAAAGATGCAGCAGTCATCGAAGCCACTGAAAGTGATAAACATGCCGAGGTCAGGAACACACCAGAGAGTGAACGCGGCTAGACCAAGTCCAAAACCTTGAGCAGCAAGAACGACTGAAGGGAAAGGAGAGTCCGTTTTGCCAACGCAGAGAAAATGAAACATCAATAAACAGAAAACTAAGCATAACAAAAATTCAACAGTATGATGGGAAGTGGAGTGATTAACAACCCTGAACGAGCATTGAAGGCCAAGCTAGATGTGGAACTCAAAAAGCAGCTGGGTAGTTCCAGTTTGGATTGGAGTCCTGCCACTGCGGAAGGAGCAGCATGCCCGTAAGTTTGACCCTTTGCAACTGATGCCAGCTTTACAGCCCAATCCTGAGCTGCCTGGCCACCACAGAGTCACCAGTAGCCAAATGGCTACCGTTGTATTCTGTGGCAGCCAGGCAGGTGCCAAAGGCATCTTGGGAGAAGTGGACATTCACCCCCGTCCCCTGGGTAAGCCCAGAGAATTGCCAATGGGTCCCCTCACATCTGTGCTGGCTATTTAGCAAGTGCAGATGCAAAGGCCCCTGTGTTGGGCTGCAAAGATAGCTGCCGGTCCCACCCCCTGCTCTGCCCTTCCCCCTAGTAATGCCCTCCTGGAATCGGCGCAACGCTGGAAGCCGGCAAACTCATTGTCACCTCCGGACGCACCGCCGTGGCGCTTGTTGAGGTCCTGACCCATCTCGGGTTCACTGACCTTAAGTTTCCTTTCTTTTTGGGAAATCCCAAAACAAAAAAAGAAGAAGAAAGGGGCTAGATGGGATGCGTTCCATTCCTTCACACAAAACCCATAGGATTCGTATAATTTAACAAACATTACAATTTATTAAAGACATATAAAAAACCAAGTTTCAAGCTACACTGCATCAGTGTGGGCAGTAAGCCCTTAATGCCCATGTCGGACCTGCCTCAAGGCACATTGTGACATCAGCACAGGCAATACACTCATACTGCCAGCACTGGAGGACTCAGGATTGGGCCATCAATTGTCCTAAATCAAATCAGCCAATCAGCATTTATATACCACTTTTCAATCAAAATTTCACAAAGCAGTTTGCATGATGATGATGATGATGATGATGATGATGAAGAAGAAGAAGAAGAAGAAGAAGAAGAAGAAGAA
>JAJKFI010010220.1:0-14198 GCA_029204185.1 Lerista edwardsae
GCCATCACCACCTCCTGTGGCAAGGAGTTCCACAGATTAACTACCCGCTGGGTAAAAAAGTACTTCCTTTTATCTGTTTTAACTCTCCCAACCCTCAGTTTTAGCGGATGCCCCCTGGTTCTGGTGTTTTGAGAGAGGGAAAAGAACATCCCTCTATCGACTCTATCCCTTCCATGCATAATTTTGTATGTCTCAATCATGTCCCCCCTCAGGCGCCTTTTTTCTAGACTGAAGAGCCCCAAACGCTGCAGTCTTTCTTCATAAGGGAGGTGCCCCAGCCCCGTAATCATTTTTGTCGCTCTCTTCTGCACCTTTTCCAACTCCACTATGTCCTTTTTAAGATGCGGCGACCAGAACTGGACACAATATTCCAGGTGTGGCCTTACCATCGATTTGTACAATGGCATGATAATATTGGCTGTTTTATTCTCAACCCCTTTTTTAATGACCCCAAGCATGGAATTGGCCTTCTTAATTGCTGACGCACACTGGGTCGATACCTTCATTGAATTGTCCACCAGCACCCCAAGATCTCTCTCCTGAGCTGTCACAGACAGCTCAGAACCCATTAGCCTATAGGTAAAGTTTTGGTTTTTGGCCCCAACATGCATCACTTTACATTTGTTTACGTTAAAACGCATCTGCCATTTGGCTGCCCATTCCTCCAACTTGGAGAGATCATTCTGGAGCTCTTCACAATCCTTTCTGGTTTTTACCACCCGGAAAAGTTTTGTGTCATCTGCAAACTTAGCCACCTCGCTGCTTATCCCTGTCTCCAGGTCATTTATGAATAAGTTGAAAAGCACGGGCCCCAAGACAGATCCCTGGGGCACTCCACTTTTCACCTCTCTCCATTGTGAAAATTTCCCATTGACCCCCACTCTCTGTTTCCTGGCCCTCAACCAATTCTGGATCCATAAGAGGACCTGCCCTCTTATTCCCTGACTGTGAAGTTTCTTCAGCAGTCTTTGGTGGGGGACCTTGTCAAATGCCTTCTGAAAATCTAGGTATATGATATCCACAGGTTCACCCACATCCATGTGCCTGTTGACCTTTTCAAAGAATTCCAAAAGGTTTGTGAGGCAAGACCTACCCTTACAGAAGCCATGCTGACTTTCCTTTAGCAGTACTTGTTCCTCTACGTGTTTTAGGATTTTATCTTTGATGAGGCTTTCCACCATCTTACCCGGAACAGATGTTAGGCTGACCGGCCTGTAGTTTCCAGGGTCCCCCCTTCTCCCTTTTTTAAAGATTGGCGTGACATTGGCTATCCTCCAATCCTCTGGCACCGTGGCCGTTTGAAGGGACAAGTTGCATACTCTAGTTAAGAGGTCAGCAACTTCATTCTTTAGTTCCTTAATTACTCTTGGGTGTATACCATCTGGGAAAGATCTGAGTCAGCCATATCTGTGTGCCCCAGAAGCTTCAAGAAAATCACAACATGCCGACTCCAGTCCATCTAACCTTCTTGGTTAAAAGCAGCGACTCAGGATTCATAGAGAGGTGAAATGGGGGGAGGGGAAGTGAGTGGGGAAGCCGCTTCCTGCTCCGCCCCCTCCTGTGCCTCCTCCAGCCATGCGTGTGGGGCATGAGGGTATGAGAAACAGGAGGTGGCATGACATCATTTTTCTTGAAGCCACATGGGTATACCAATATGGTTGACTCAGATCATTGCCGCCGAGGAGGATTGCCGCAAATTCACGAATCAAAATCTCCCTGCACGTGTGTAAAAGTTAATCTCAACCTCTTTAAGCATGCGTGATTCCTGCGTGTTCTGCATACACCCGGGTGTGCGAATCGCTGTCAGAAAAATGGGATTTAATTTCCACGGAAAGATTCATGGATTCACATTACATCGGTTCAATAAAACTACAGTTCACTGAAACAGTGAGTGCATTATTTTTGAAGGTGTGTAATTTCTTCTTGTTCCTAGCAATCTTATTCACCATTTTCTGACACCCACTGTTAACGGTCTAGAAGGTAAAAAAAAATATTTCCCCTCTCCTTTTTTCCCCCTTCCCGTTTACACTTTTTTTCCCACCTTCCATTTTCTACTGTAATATTCTCGAAATTCTGAATTTGTTAACGGAATTTGTTTTTTTTTGGGGGGGGTGAGTGTAGAAGTTTTAAAAAATACTTTTAATAGTCTAGAAGTGAAAAAGAACTACTCTCATATTGCCAACTACTTGTGTTATGAAGAGATTTTAATGTAATTTTCCTATATATCTAATTTTTGCCCACCCTCCCCTTTTTTTTCTTTCCTTCCCGTTCACGCTTTATTTTTGCTTGTGTAGATTTAAATAAAGTCTGTCAAAATAGTGCAATCTGAGTTTAAATAGACAGCATTTCGTCAGGTATGTTCAGTAATATAATTATGAGGAATTTAACCTTGTAATTGCATAGTAAATCATAATAAGGTTACCAATAATGTGTCTACACGATCACATGTTTTTATTTTCGTACATTTTTATTTAAGGAATAAACTATTCAGTCCTAAACAGTATGAGCAAAGCAATCTGAAATGCTTGGAATGAGGATTGTTTTGAGTATACCAACATGGCTGCTAAGCCCGCCCACTGGCTTCACTTCGCTCCTATTAGTTCTTAAGGCATGCTGCCTCCTGTTTCTCATACCTCCATGGTGTGGGGTCTCCAGCCTCCCTGGTGAGTGTCTGACGCCCCTTAGCGCGAAGGGGAGCCCCGACTCCTGCACTGGGTGCAGAGAGAAGTGGGTGGGGGAGGAGCTCCAGGCAGCCGGAGAAGGGGGTTGGGTGGCGAATGAGCACCGCAACTGGCTTCCTCCTCGGGGGGCGGCTGACCTTTGGGCCTGCTTTTGGATGGCATCAATGGGGGGGGTCTGTGTAGAAGCCGGAGCAGAAATGGCGGGAGGGGCGCTCATCAGGGGAGCGGGTGCCAAACGCAACAGGATTTGGGGAGCCGCGTGAGGACACCCCCCAAAAACCGACCCTGAAGTGGACAGAACAGACTGCCGAGGACCCTCCAGGACTCATGACAACGAGCATGAGATGGAGATTGGGGAACTGTTGTTACTATTAATATAGATATTTCTATAGCCCTTCTCAATAAATAAAAAAAAACATTAACAAAGCTGTTTCCATAGGAAGCCCAATCCTTGACTGGCTCTCTGTCCCAAAAGGGCTCCCAGCAGGAAAAGAGGCAGGAGGAAGACCAGCAAGCAGCCCCTCGAAGAGACCCTGTGCAGGGGGGGGGTGCGCTGCTGATTCTGAGGGGGGCACCACTCAAGAGGGCTTCTCTGCTCCCTCAGCAGGGGGTGAAGTGAGATGACCCCCAGGCAGCCCCGAAAGGGCCTCCTCCTCCCCGCAGGCCAGCCCCGTTTGGAGCCCCCCCCCAGCCTTGCAGGGCTGGTCTTTGGGGGTCCGAGAAACCTGCTCACACCCAGCAGCAGACCAGGTGGGAGGGAGATCTCCAGTCCATCTTCCAGCAGCTCGTCTGGGGTACGATAAGGGGATCTTGTCCGTATTTGTGGGTGAGTCCAGGAGGGTCACCCAGAACTCCGCCCCAGGACCTCTCCTACCCCAGGAACGACCAGAGGCTCAGGAGGGGCAGTCGGGGGCCGCCCTGGAAACTCCTCCCCACCTCTGGGACTTTGGTGGTCCTCCCCAGCCCAGCCTGGTGGCTGCTTCCTGGCGCTGCTTAATTGACCTGCATCTTTGATTCCTGTTCCATGTTTTGTGTTGTTTTCAACCGCGATGAGCTTTTTTGTCTGGTTTTAAACCAAAACATGCAGGAGATAAAAAAAGGAGGACATTTAAAGCATTTCTCCTACAATGGGACACGCAAGGTGGTGACGCAACCGCCAGGAAGAGGCCTCGGAGTGAGCCCTGAGCAGACAAGGGCGGTCTTTGCTCCTCCTGGAGGGCTGACAAGGCAGGTGCTGCCGTTGCCTCCAGAGGGAGGGAGGGAGTCACCGAGTTGAGGGCCCCCCAGAGAGAAAGCCCCTCCCCTTGTGGCCGCCCACCTGCCCGCAGCCAGGGATGGCGGATGCAGCAGGGCCCCCTCCATGACCTCCGAGGGAGACCCAGTTGACCTGGAGGAAGGGGAACCAATATGGCCGCAGATGCCCCGATGTGGCTTCAAGAAAATGACGTCATGCCGCCTCCTACCATTAAACCTGCTTGATTAAACGTCCTTGGCATAGGGCAAGCAGGTATAATGGTAGGAGGCGCCATGACATCATTTTCTTGAAGCCACATCGGGGCATCTGACTGAGTCAACCAATATGATTGACTCAGTCAGATCATTGCCACCAAGGAATTCACGAATCAAAATCTCCCTGTTCGTGTGTAAAAATTAATCTCAACCTCTTTAATCATGCCTGCATGTTCTGCATACGGGTGTGCAAATCGCTGTATGAAAAATGGGATTTAATTTCCACGGAAAGATTCATGTATTCACATTACATTGGTTCAATAAAACTACAATTCACAGAAACAGTGAGTGCATTATTTTTGAAGCTGTGTAATTTCTTGTTGTTCCTAGCAATCTTATTCACCATTTTCTGACACCCACTGTTAATGGTCTAGATTAGAAGGTAAAAAAAATATATATTCCCCCCCTCTTTTTTTCCCCCCTTCCCGTTTACACGTTTTTTCCCCACCTTCCATTTTCTACTGTAATATTTTTGAAATTCTGAACATTAACAGAATTTGTTTTATGGGGGGGGGGGTGAGTGTAGAAGTTTTAAAAAATACTCTTAATAGTCTAGAAGTAAAAAAGAATTACTCTCATATTGACAACTACTTGTGTTATGAAGAGATTTTAATGTAATTTTCCTATATTTCTAATTTTTGCCCACCCACCCCTTTTTTTCCTTGCCCTCCCATTCACACTTTATTTTTCCGCCTTTCATTTTCTACTGTAATATTTATGAAATTCTGAACATTATCAGAATTTTTTTTATGGGGCACGACTGTTTCATTTTTGCTTGTGTAGATTTCAATAAAGTCTGTCAAAATAGTGCAATCTGAGTTTAAATAGACAGCAAGTAGCATTTCGTCAGGTATGTTCAGTAATATAATTATGAGGAATTTAACCTTGTAATTGCATATAAATCATAATAAGGTTACCAATAATGTGTCTACATGATCACATGTAAGGGCTTAGCAGATTAGGTTCTTATCAAGTTATTACATTAAAGAACTCTACCTTCATTTATTTTTTATGTTGTCAGAGGCTGGCATTTTTGAATATTTATTTTCCACGGAAAGATTCATGTATTCACATTACATCGGTTCAATAAAACTATAATTCTCTGAAATAGTGAGTGCATAATTTTTGAAGCTGTGTAATTTCTTGTTGTTCCTAATGTTCCTGAACATGATCAGAATTTTTTTTTCTGGGGCATGACCATTTTATTTTTGCTTGTGTAGATTTCAAAAAATAAGTCTGTCAAAACAGTGCAATCCGAGTTAAAATAGACAGCAAGTAGCATTTCGTCAGGTATGTTCAGTAATATAATTATGAGGCATTTAACCTTGGAATTGCATATTAAATCATAATAAGGTTACCAATAATGTGTCTACACGATCACATGTTTTTATTTTCTTAAGTTTTTATTTAAGGAATAAATTAACTATTCAGTCCTAAACAGTACGAGCAAAGCAATCTGAAATGCTTGGAATGAGGATTGTTTTGAGTTAACTAACATGGCGGCTGAGCCCGCCCCCTGGCTTTACTTCACCAGCATTCGCGGTTAAGGCAGGGCGCCTCCTGTTACATGAAACCGGCTTGGCATAGGGCCTCTCTTGGCTGGCCGGCACTCCGAGGGTTAAGGGGAGCGACTCCGGATGCCTAGAGGGGCGACGGGGGAAGGGCTGGGGAGAAGTTCCGCCTCTTGCTTCTCCTCAGCCTGCAGCCGCGCTAGTCGGGTCAGCAGCCGCTCCGGTGAGTCCGCAGGGCGGTCGGCGGGGGAATGGAGAGGGGGGCTTAGAGGGGGTTCTCTAGGCGTGAGCACCAGCAGCTCCTTCGACAAACGGAGCCCCGGGAAACCGCTCTGGCTCCGCTTCCGCCTTGGGATGGGGACCTGGAAGTTCTTGCGTGGGAGGCGCCGGCAGCCCTCGGGAGGGCGGGCAGGCGAAGGGGGGCCGGGTGGACTCAGAGCGCCGGGCTGGGGAGGCGCGGACTGTCTCGCCCGGCGCCCCTCCTGGGGGCCGCCTCCTCCTCACCCTCCCCTGGGGGGCCGCTTGTGTTTGGGCCGCCTCTCCTTCGGCTTTGTGCCAGAGGTGGAGGCGGGGCCCGTTTTGCCCCTGTTCAGGAGAGGGGGGCTGTGGGGGACAGGCGGCTCCTTGCAGCGACTGCACAGAGCGGAAGCCCTGACGGAGTTCAGGCTGTTGCCCCCCACATCTCCCCCCCCCCGCTGCCCCCTTCCATCATCACGTTCAATCTCTGCACTTTCTTGACTGCTGAGTTTTTTTTTCGGAGAACTTTTCCCAGTGGCAGCTGTTCCCTTTTCACCCCTGCGGGCAGGGAAGGAGAGAGCGGGGCGTGGCTGGGGTGAGCGGGAGAGCTGGCCGGCCCGGCAGATTCCAGGAAAGAGCTGAAAAACGAACTGTGCGCCGCTGTAGCTTTTTCAAAGACAGGGCTAACGGAAGCCGTGAATCTGAACCGCATTTCTTCCTGCCAACGTCTCAGGATTGGTTTTACAATCCAAGTCTGTTTCTGCCTGTGTGGGAGGCGCATGTTTCCAGTCTGCATGGAGGTTTCCATCTTTCCCAGCTCCAAGCTGGCTGCAGAAAATTCTGGGCTGTATTCAAGACACCTCCCTTAGGAGGAAAGGCTGCAGCATTTGGGGTTCTTCAGTCTAAACCCAAAAAGGCGCCTGAGGGGGGCCCATGACTGAGATGCACTAAAATTGCGTTTGGAACCCATACAAGGAAATACTTTTGAATCCATTGGGTAATGAATCTCTGGAACTCCTTGCCACAGGAGGTGGTGATGGTGTCTGGCCGAGGTGTCTTGAAAAGGGGATTGGAAAGATGTCTGGAGGAAACATCCATAGCAGGCTACAGGTCATAATGCGTGGTACAGCCTCCTTATTTTAGAAGTCGACTACTTCAGAATACTGGGTGAGGCGTCAGGTGAGCCACTGTGAGATGTAGGAAGCTGTACTAGATGGACCTGTGGCCTAATCCAGCAGGGCTCTTCTTCTGTTCTGTTCTGATTTTTTTTTGTTCCAGTGCACTGGGGTGACCTTCTTTTTTCAGCTTCCAGCATGCTCCCCCTCACTAGCATTTTCACTAGCGAGCTCGGAGCTGGGAAAGATGGCAACTTCCTGCATGCTGTACGCAAGAGCCTCCCAGCCGATCAGAAGGTGGATTTTGAAACCAATTCTGAAACATTGGCACAATATATGCTGTTGAAATCCATCTCTTTGTGTAGCTTTGTTTAGCTAAATGGTACACTGGCAGCCAAGTCACTGTTTCCTCTTTGCCTGCATATCCTCCTGCCCTCCTGGTGGGTCCCTCTCTGATCGCTTGCCTGCTCCTCGCAGGCTGGAGGCGCTGTGTGTGTGAGTGAGAGAGAGAGAGAGAGAGGCCTCCAGTTCTGACCCAGCCAGGCCTGTTCCAAGGAGGAGGAAGTGCCATTTCAGGGGTCATCTCAGTTTCCCTGTCCTTTTATTTTGAAATGGTCCCTGCGAGAAGCAGGCTGGAAACATCCCTTCAACCAGTTCTCCTGGCTCTGGGGTCAGCAACCTATGATTCTGGAGCCGCATGTGGCTCTTTTAGCCGTCTGCTGCGGCTCCGGAGTCCGGGTGAAAGTAGCAAAGGAGGCTCCCAGCTTTGGCTGCGACCGCAGGCTTGCTCTCCCTCCCGGTAGGCTGCACTGTGCTCAGTGCTGCAGGTTGGGAATCGCCCCCTTTTCTCCCCTTCTCTCCGAGCCCCCCGAGCTGGGAGCTGCTACCGAGAGCGCTTCTCCGCTCGGCACCAGTCCTGCGCTGCACGCTGCTCCGGGAAGCGGGGAGAGCGTGCTGGCAGCGGTGGCGGCTGGGCTCCCGCTCAGTCCGTGGATAGCCTTGTGCAGAAGGCAACCCGCGAAGCTTCAGAGCTGATTCGCCGGCAGGAAGGGTGTGTGGCTTTTTGTGTTGACTGTTCCATGTGTTTGCATTGCTTCGCAGGCAGAGCTGGGATGGAGCGTGGCGGGGGGCCGGCGGCGTGCAGCAGAGAGCTGGTGGGGAAAACTTTCTGGCTCACTCTTGGTCGGGTTGCAAAGTTGCCCCTGGTTTTGCATGCGTTGGGGCAGCTCCTGCTTACAAGCACGGAAAGCGCTGGATCTCGCAGTTGTGTGTGTGTGTGTGTCCCCCGCCCATTTTCCAGGATCTTTTGCCCGGTCCCTCTTTCTGCAACGTGGAGGGATTGTTTGCATCGATGGCGTGCAAGTTGCAAAAGTTCCTGTGCACGAGCCTGGAATCCCCCTTTTGCAAACGTAAAAATAAAAAATCCTCCACCGTTTTGAAAAAACACCACACCCCATAGTGGCAGCAATTGCACGGGCAGCTGCTCGGCTCGGCTCTGGGGTCTGCCCTGCCCGCCCATCCTGCTGCTGCTTGTCGCATGTGCTCTTTGCGAACGGGCAATCCGCCGTGTTGCCCTGCAAGGTGCAGCGTGGTGGCTGGTTTTTGTTCTGCTGTTCGTTTTTTTACGCGCGATTGGAAGGCTGTGGAGGATTGGCAGCAGGGTTGGGGGTGGGAGAGAGAGAAAGCTGGAGACAGCGAATGACGAATGTCGAGACCCGGTTTTCAGCCGCGATCGCTCATAAGAACATAAGAAGAGCCCTGCTGGATCAGGCCAAAGGCCCATCTAGTCCAGCTTCCTGTATCTCACAGCGGCCCACCTGGTGCCCCAGGGAGGCATGAGACAACAAAATTCTTGCATCCTGTTGCCACTCCCTATAGTTTTTTTTATACATAGCATAAAGGTAAAAAAAACTATATGCAGTATTTTTATTTTAGATGTCAAAAGGGTTTTGTGGCTCCCGAGGTTTTCTTTTCTCCAGAAAATGGGTCCAAATGGCTCTTGGAGTATTTAAGGTTGCCTACCCCTGTCCCAGAAGGAACTGAGGAGGTTGGAGCAGGGGAAGCGTTTTGGCCACAAAGTGGGGAAGGTCCAGCCCCAGAGTGACGTCCCTGCACAGCCTGCCTTGAAACATCTGAATCTTGCCAGGTGTGTATAAGAACATAAGAAGAGCCCATCTAGTCCAGCTTCCTGTATCTCACAGCGGCCCACCAGGTCCCCAGGGAGGCATGAGAAAACAAGATGCTTGCATCCTGTTGCCACTCTCTTACACCCGGCACTCTGAAGTAGCCTACTCCTAATGGAAGGAGGGTGCACAACCCATCATGGCCTATAGTCCACAATGGACTTCCAATCCCCTTTTAAAGGTATCTAGGCCAGATGCCATCACCACCTCCTGTGGCAAAGAGTTCCACAGATTAATTACCCTCTGGATAAAAAAAGTATTTCCTTGTATCTGTTTTAACTCCCCCAACACTCAGTTTTAGCGGATGCCCCCTGGTTCTGGTGTTTTGAGAGAGGGAAAAGAACATCCCTCTATCGACTCTGTCCCTTCCGTGCATTATTTTTTATGTCTCAATCATGTCCCCGCTCAGGCGCCTTTTTTCTAGACTGACAAGCCCCAAACGCTGCAGTCTTTCCTGATATGGGAGGTGCCCCAGCCGCGTAATCATTTTCGTTGCTCTCTTCTGCACCTTTTCCAGCTCCACTGTGTCCTTTTTGAGTTACAGCGACCAGAACTGTACACAATATTCCAAGTGCGGCCTTAGCATTGATTTGTACAATGGCATGATAATATTGGCTGTTTTATTCTCAACCCCTTTTTTAATGACCCCAAGCATGGAATTGGCCTTCTTGTTTGTGCCGCACACTGGATCGACACCTTCATCGAGTTGTCCACCAGCACTCCAAGATCTCTCTCCTGAGCTAGCAGCTCAGAACCCATCAGCCTATAGGTGAAGTTTTGGTTTTTTGCCTCAATGTGCATCACTTTACACTTGTCTACGTTGAAACGCATCTGCTATTTGCCCCTGCCATAGGGGTGCTAGGGGTGTCGTACCCCCACAGTACTTGTTGCCAGATTGTAAGGCATATGCGTAGTTACGCATCTGCGCAAGTTAAGCAGCAGGGCGAGGAAGCCAGGGCCCCAGACTCTGCCCTTTGTCTGAGAAGCAGGGCAGCACCTTTCTAAACCAACCCAGAGATGGAGGCAGCCAGCCAGCAGTTGGGTGGGGGCTATCCAGTGTTCTGCACAGAGTGCCACATGTATGACTATATGCCTCTGGGGCATGAGTCGTGGGTGTGTCCTCGGTGCAAGGAGCTCCAGGGACTCATGGAACACGTTTGCTCCCTAGAGGCCTTGGTTGCGGACCTGGAGAAGCAGAGGCAGGCAGCGAGGGTCCATGGTGAGACATCTGGGGCCTTTCAGGCTTCGTCCCACCCTCAGACGGGCAGTTCCTCAGCTGCTGGGGAAAGGAGTCTCAGGGCTGGAGGGCGTCAGCCTGGAAGAGAGGGAATCAGTCCCTTAGCGGGGACCCCTTCTTCCAGTGATGAACCCACATCAGGTCGCACTAAGGATGCTCCTCGGCGGGAGGGGGGTCGTGGTCTCCTTGTCGTGGGCGATTCTGTAGTTAGGAATGTAGAGAGGGGGGTCTGTGACGGATGTGAGGACCCCATGGTGACTTGCCTGCCTGGTGCGAAGGTTGCGGACATCACGTCTCTTCTAGATAGGCTGGTAAGGAGTGCTGGGGAGGAGGTAGCAGTCGTGGGGCACGTTGGCACCAATGACGTGGGAAAATGTAGCCGGAGGTCCTGGAAGCGAAATTTAGATTGCTAGGCAGGACGCTGAAGGCTAGGACCCCCAAGGTAGCGTTCTCAGAAGTGCTACCCGTTCCATGCGCAGGGCCAGCTAGGCAGGCGGAGCTCAGGGGTCTCAATGCGTGGATGAGACGGTGGTGTCGGGAGGAGGGGTTTAGGCGCTGTGGGACGTTTTTGGACAAGCCAGGCCTGTACAAGAGGGACGGGCTTCACTTGAACCAAAGTGGAACCAGGCTGCTGGCGCATCACATTAAAAAGGTGGCAGAGCAGCTTTTGAACTGACCCCTGGGGAAAAGCCGACAGGAGCCAAGTGGTGTCTGGTTCAGAACTCCTCATCCCTACGGGAAGAGGAGGGTGGAGGAGTACCACAGAGTAATGGAGGAATAGGAAACAGAACTTCAAACCTGAGTGTCAGTGACAGTTTGTCCAGTAGAAAGAGAGGTGGGGAAAAGGGATCCAAAAAGGGTTCCTCCTTAGGGAACCCCGTATATAGGTGGTGTTCTGCAAATGCCCGAAGTCTCCGAGCAAAGATGGCGGAACTGGAATGTTTGGTGGCTAGGGAAAAGATTGCTATAGTAGGCATAACGGAAACCTGGTGGAATGCAGAGAACCAGTGGGATACTGCCATCCCAGGCTATAAACTCTATAGGAGGGCATGTTGGCGGTGGGGTGGCCATTTCTATCGAGGAAGGGATAGAATCCAGCCGAGTAGAAACTGAAGGTGAAAATCCAGATATATATCCACAGGTTCATCCACATGCCTATTGACCTTTTCAAATAATTCTAAAAGGTTTGTGAGGCAAGACTTACCCTTACAGAAGCCATGCTGACTTTCCTTCAGCAACACTTGTTAATAAGAACATAAGAAGAGCCCTGCTGGATCAGAACAAAGGCCCATCTAGTCCAGCTTCCTGTATCTCACAGCGGCCCACCAGGTGCCCCAGGGAGGCAGGAGACAACAAGATGCTTGCATCCTGCTGCCACTCCCTTGCACCCGGTACCAGTAGCCCTCCACCTTTGTAAGGAGGTTGCACAAACCATCATTGCCTATAGCCCACGATGGACCTTTCCTCCAGAAATCCCTCCAATCCCCTTTTAAAGGCATCCAGACCAGATGCCATCACCACCTCCTGTGGCAAAGAGTTCCACAGATTAACTACCCGCTGGGTAAAAAAATACTTCCTTTTATCTGTTTTAACTCTCCCAACCCTCAGTTTTAGCAGATGCCCCCTGGTTCTGGTGTTTTGAGAGAGGGAAAAGAACATCCCTTTATCGACTCTATCCATTCCATGCATAATTTTGTATGTCTCAATCATGTCCCCCCTTTTTTCTAGACTGAAGAGCCCCAAACACTGCAGTCTTTCTTCATAAGGGAGGTGCCCCAGCCCCGTAATCATTTTCGTCGCTCTCTTCTGCACCTTTTCCAGCTTCACTATGTCCTTTTTGAGATGCGGCGACCAGAACTGGACACAATATTCCAGGTGCGGCTTTACTATCGATTTGTACAATGGCATGATAATATTGGCTGTTTTATTCTCAACCCCTTTTTTAATGACCCCAAGCATGGAATTGGCCTTCTTAATTGCTGCCGCACACTGGGTCGACACCTTCATTGACACCACCAGCACCCCAAGATCTCTCTCCTGAGCTGTCATAGACAGCTCAGAACCCATAAGCTTATAGGTGAAGTTTGGTTTTTTGCCCCAATGTGCATCACTTTACATTTGTCTATGTTGAAAGGCATCTGCCATTTGGCTGCCCATTCCCCCAACTTGGAGAGGTCCTTCTGGAGTTCTTCACAATCCTTTCTGGTTTTCACCACCCAGAAAAGTTTGGTGTCATCTGTAAACTTGGCCACCTCGCTGCTTATCCCTGTCTCCAGGTCATTTATGAATAAGTTGAAAAGCACGGGCCCCAAGACAGATCCCTGGGGCACTCCACTTTCCACCTCTCTCCATTGTGAAAATTGCCCATTGACCCCCACGCTCTGTTTCCTGGCCCTCAACCCATTCTGTATCCATAAGAGGACCTGCCCCTTTCCTGCTTCTAACATATTTTATTTGAAGAAGCTTTTGTTAGCCATGCTGCTAGCCATGCGTTCCTCAAACGCTTTCTTGGCCTCCCTTCTTGGCCACCTTCTTACTTGTCTTTTGCCAGAGTTTATGTTCTTTTTTGTTCTCCTCACTGGGGCAAGACTTCCATTGACGGAAATAAGCTTCCTTGCTCTTTACAGCTTTTTTAACTTCATTTGTCAGCCATGCAGGCACCCTCCTGGAACTTGTCGAACCCTTTTTTCTTTGCGGTATACACTTCTGCTGGGCCTCTACTATGGTTATTTTAAACAGCCTCCATGCAGCCTGGAGGGATTGGACTCTTTTTACCTTCCCTTTCAATTTCTTTCTAACTAGCCTCCTGATCTTAAGGAAATCTGTCCTTCAAAAGTCAAGGGTTCTTGTGTCAGATTTGCTCTGCACTCTTTCCTGGACATGCATGGCAAAACCAATCGCAGCATGGTCACTGTTCCCCAATGGCTCAGTAACACTTACATCCCTAACTAGGTCCTGAGTACCACACAATATTAAATCCAGAGTCACCTGTCCTCTGTTGGGCTCCATGACTAGTTGCTCTAAGGCACAGTCATTTAGCACGTCAAGGTATCCAGTCTCTCTTCCTTGACCTGAGCAGCAGTTGACCCAGTCAATATGAGGATAATTGAAGTCCCCCATGATTACAATCCTGTCTCTCTTGGTCACCGCCCTGATTTGTTTCCTCATTTCAAGGTCACCTTCAAGTTTTTGATCGGGAGGACAATAGCACCCCCCCACACACACACACTATTACATTGCTCTTACGGCCTGGTAGTTTAACCTACATTGACCCTATGGTGGAGTCCGGCCCACCTTCAGTTTCTACTCTGCTGGATTCTATCCCTTCTTTGATATAGATGGCCACCCCTCTGCCAACACGCCCTTCCCTGACCCTCCTATAGAGTTTATAACCTGGGATTGCCGTATCCCACTGGTTCTCTGCATTCCACCAGGTTTCCGTTACGCCTACTATATCAATGTTTTCCCTAGCCACCAAACATTCCAGTTCCCCCATCTTTGCTCGGAGACTTCGGGCATTTGCATAATAACACCTATATATGGGGTTAACATAAGAAGAACATAAGAAGAGCCCTGCTGGATCAGGCCAAAGGCCGATCTAGTCCAGCTTCCTGTATCTCACAGCGGCCCACCAGGTGCCCCAGGGAGGCATGAGATTACAAGATCCTGTTGCATCCTGTTGCCACTCCCTTGCACCCGGTACCAGTAGCCCACCACCTTTGTAA
>JAJKFI010010224.1:0-16976 GCA_029204185.1 Lerista edwardsae
ATTACATCGCTTTCTGCCTTTTTCATTTTCTTTCAGATGGCAAAAAAAGGAAACCTTTTTCAAATACATCTAATTACAATTCTATTGAAGACCATACACTGTATACTCAGAGTCACATTTGGTATACTCCGAAGGAAACCATCCTGGACTCAGTGGAATGGATTCCCAGGAAAGTCTGCACACAACGGCAGTTCCTGCTCAGGGACCACTCAAAGAGCCCAATCCGGAGCTGCCTGCCTGGGCCCCACAGGAGCAGCAGGACCAAAATGGCTACCACGGTTGCTTATTGCAGTGCTATTCAAACTGTGGGTCTGGACCCACTTGGTGGGTTGCAACATGCTAAGTGGGTTGCGGAGAGCTGGGAGCAGTCATCTTGGAAGCTGCAGACCTTCTTGCTATATTCCTTTTGTGACTGTTCACAGCTTGAATTCTTAAGCGAGTTTTTTTAAAAAAAATGGTTTTTAGTTCAGTTCTTTAACCTGACTCTGCATTCATGGACTTATCAGCGTAACCATGTTTCCAAAATTAGCGTAGCTCTGAAGCACACTGTACACATGCACACCAATGAGTAGAGTGTGGTTTTTTGGTGCTATTTTTTTCCAAAATTTCTTGATTAAAAAAGCAAATTGCAGTGTTCTGTGTCCTTATTCTACATTCTCATTCCAAGTTCTCATCTTTATTCCTTTTAATTGCTTTAAAATGCTATGTCATGGACTAGGTAGATGATATAAGTGATATAGTGTCAGCAGATGCAGCCACAGTATTATTTCGAATTGGAAAAGTAGTTTATTTTAATTTCTGGAAAATACCTTAAACACCAAAATGCAGTGTTATGTTCTGTGGTTTTATTCAGATATTTTAACCGCCAAAAGGTAGTTAACACCCAAAAAGTGGTTTTCAACAACAACAAAAACTCCACCCCTACGAATGAGGATAAGCAAACTGTGTGCAGACCTTGGACTGAAATGCCAGTTAGGGGCTCATGTGGAAGGGAATTCCCAGCCAGACATTCTTCCAATATTGAGCCCCTCTCTGTAAAGTGTTCTGAGATTCTGCCTATGTGAGCAGAGAAGGACTTGGAGGTTTCCTACCTTTAATCCACCTGGAGGTCTCTTGGAGAAGCAAATGCTCTGCCCAAACCTGTCACAAGCTGGATCCCAAGAGTGGATCTGTTTCTCAACAGCTGCTACCAGCAGGAGGTGTGTGGACCTTAGTATGTGTCTCTCCCCAATGACAAGCAAAATTGCTTACTGACAACACATTAAGATCTGGTAATTGAAAGAAAATGAAGTGAGGAATCTTGTGAACTGGACTGTTTTCCATTCAGCTTCATTGATGTGGGCTAAGCAGAGCAAGTACACTTCCAACTTCCTAAGTGCTTTGATGGCTCCATGCTAGAGCACATCCAGGATGGCATTAACAACATTGGCCTAGTAGTCAAAGGATCCCAGCTTGCAGTGTGAGTAGCTGCTGGAGCCACAGGGCTGAGTGCTCCATGCTGGTGTCCAGGCGGATTGGCCAGATGTGGACATAACATTCTTCATAAGACACGTGTCTCTGCCTCAAGAGCAGCCAATGAGGGCCATGGCCAAAGTGTCTTATGAAGCTCCGAGGCAGCTGGCAATGCCTCAGCCCCATCTGGAACATCATGTGCAGCGTTGCATGATGTCTCTTCCTGATCATGCCACGTGTGAGTTCACGAAGCCCTGAAGTACAGATCCAGGGAATGGAGGATGGTCCTGCATTGAGGATCTCACCCTGCTCTGTATGCCTCAGTTCCTTCCCCTAAAGAGATCAATTCTACTATGAAATTTCTGGTTCTTTTATATCAGGCACAGCTGCCGAAAAGACCCTTTTCTACTCCAAATCCCACCTCTCTCTCTTACATTGAGGTTGGGCTTGTCTGTATTCAAACTAGGCACAAGGAAGTCGGAGGCAGAACTGCAAACAGTGAAATGCCTACAAAAAGTGCAGTTGCAAATACAGATGGAACGAACCCACAAGGGAAACCCTCACGATAGAAAGACACTCACGGAAGCGCAGCTGCCCCACAGCAGAGACAAGCTGAGCGCGCAATGCGGAGAGGACGGGAAGGATCACCGGAAGGAGCCTCGCCTCGCCTTCCCCTGCGACAGCCGCACCCGCTGCAGCACTGCGACTCCCGCCCGTCCCCCCTTTGGACTCACCGCCAGATCCCTTCAGTGGCTCCTTCCAAGTTCACACACGTATCTTGGAAAAGCCAAGGAGGGAGCAGGAAGTGACGATTCTCATCCAGTTCCTCTTTCCGTTTGCCTCTCTAGGAGTGTGCAATCGCCGCTTTTAACCCTTAAAGCGCGTCTCGCAAGGAAACTGGCGCTCTTTCCGGAGGAGGAGGAAAATCTTCACACACACAAACACCCGCCCAACTTCGCAGTGCCCCCCCCCTCAGTCCCAGACTGCAGCCTCCGGTGCCTCCTGCGTGGCTCAGTTCCTTCCGATGCTCAGCCCAAGCCTCTGCCTGTCTACTCAGAAGCAAGCCCTGTTATAGTCAATGGCGCTTACTCCCATGGACATGTGCAGAGGATCCCCACCTCCGTGTCTGCAGGAGTCGACCAGCCCGGTCCTGACCCTCCTCCCGGCGCTGATGCAGCTGCAGTGCAGCCTCGAGGCCGGGGCACAAACACGCCCTTGCCCGGAGGAGCCTCCGCGACTGCCCTCCCCGCACAGAAGGCAGGGCAGGCCCCGTTGGCACGGCTGCATCGGCCCCGCCGGAACGCGGGGGCGGGTCGGGCTGTTAATTTTCCTTCCCTCCCTCCCACCCAAGGAGGAGACACAAGAGAGAGAGAGAGAGAGAGAGAGCGGGAGTGTGTGCGTGTCCCTTCCCTCCCCGTAAAGGGGGTGCCAGACGAAGGAACAGTTTGCCTCCTGCAGCTGTGACTCCCCCTTGTTGAAAGGTTGCAGGCAGATTTGCCTATCAGTAGGGGTGGTGGGGTTTTTTGTTTGTTTGTTGTTGTTGTTGTTGAAAACCGCCTTTTGGGGGTTTAAATATCTGAATAAAAACACAAGATACCGTATTTAAGATATTTTCCAGACATTAGACTACTTTTCCCAATTAGAAATAATGTGGCTGCATCTGCTGACACTATATCAACTACCTTGTGCACTTTGAAAGCATTTAAAATTCATAAAGATGAGAACTTGGAATGAGAATGTAGCATAAAAACGCATAACATCGCAATTTGCTATTTTAATCATTACAAAATAAAAAAATTGATTTGTGATTGAATTTGATTGAATACAGTATATAATTTTAAAAAACACCACCCCTACCTATCAGGGACCCTGTTGTCACCGGCCCCAAGGAGGGGGAGGACTAGATGACCTCTAGTCATCAGTCATCCCCCTTTCAGGGCCGACACGAAGGTGCTCATTTCTGTGCCAGCAAAATGGTCAGTGCAGGCTTGAGGAGGCCCATTGCTGGGCCATAAGATGCACTGGCAGAGCCGTATTTAGGGTCCTGCAGAGGGAGCACAAGGGAGGGGAAAATGGAGTGATTTTTACTGCCCTGCCCTCCCCTGTGCTTACTGTTCCAAGATGGCTAGCGCAAGAGGGGGGTTGGCAAGGGGAGGCAGATCTGAGCCAGGGGAGAGAGGGCAGACCTGTTGGTGGGCCAGCCCATGGAATGGAGACAGGATTTGGCACTAACGCAGGATCCTAACCCTGTCCCCAGCCCAGTCAGCCCTACATGGGGCACTGAGGGTTGTGCCAGTGATTTTGCTAGCCCAGCTCCACGTTAGCCCAATTGGGGCTGCTCGGGCTTACCTGGAAAATATTTCCTTACCCTGAGGTGGCCTCAAGCTGCCATCTAAAGTGAGCTGGATACAGTGAAGGCCTGCTGGCCTGCCTGTTGCAGTACAGGTTAGGATTGGGCTGTCAGATGCCAACCTCAGACGCATATCTTGTCCTACAGAGAAGAATCAAAAACCTGTGAGGGCTAGCTGACACAGGATGTTGTTTGGCTTCAATAATCACAGAACCAGGCTTAAAGCAAAAACAAAAATCATATCAGTTTTATGAACATATGAATGAGAGCGCAATCTTAACCTGGAGTTAGGCCGGCAAAGTTAGGCCAGCAACGTTTGGCCAGCACAAAGGCCTCTGTAAAGCGCATTTGGACTACTCTCAGGCGGGATGGCACACGTCTGTGTGCTGGACTCTCTGACTCCGAGAGTGGTCCAAACATACTTTACGGTGTCCATTGTGCCGGCCAAACTTTGCTGGCCTAATTGTGGCGGCCTAACTCTAGGTTAGGATGAAACTGAAATGAATGAATAAGTTTGGATCTTTTTTGTAATGGCCACTGCTGTATCCTATGGGTGTCAAGGCAGCCACCGGAATTTCCTTGAGGTCAGGGAATATTTATCCTATCGCTAAGGCCCCAGTGGCTGCAATGGGTCTCCTCGAATTTGTGCCTAGGCTTGAATGGGCCCAGAATTGAGGATGCCCATGTACACCTCCATAGCTTGGGAGGGAACATAGGATAAGAACATAAGAAAAACCCCACTGGATCAGGCCGAAGGCCCATCCAGTCCAGCTTCCTGTGGCTCACAGTGGCTCACCAGATGCCTCAGAGAGCACACAAGAGAACTAGATACCTGCATCCTGTTGCCACTCCCCTGCATCTGGCATTCTGAGGTAAATTCTGAGGTAAACACACTGGTGGCCAGTCAAGATTCTCCACAGCATTTCTCTTTGACAGCCACCAGAACCAGATGCCCCTCTTCAGACTTGTGCTCACAGAAACAGCCCCACTGGATCAGCCAAAGGTCCACCTAGTCCAGCTGTTAAATCCTCGTGCACAGTACCCTGCACACAGAAAGGGGGAGTAGAGAAATTTCTAGAGAAAAAAATCAATTGCAGGCTAAATGCTATGATGCAAGTTCCTTACTTTAGAAGAAGGCTACCTCAGAATACCAGATTCAGGGGAGTGGCAACGAGATGCAGGCATCTTGTTGTCTTGTGTGCTCCCTGAGACATCTGGTGGGCCACTGTGAGATACAGGAAGCTGGAATAGATGGGCCTTCGGCCTGATCCAGGTGGCTGTTCTTATGATAACATGTCTGAAGAGGAGCGTCTGGTTCTGGTGGCTGTCAAAGAGAAATGCTGTGGAGAATCTTTACTGGCCACCAGTGTGTTTACCTCAGAATGCCAGATACAAGGGAGTGGCAACGAGATGCAGGTATCTAGTTGTCTTGTATCTGAGTTATCTGGTGGGCCATTTTGAGATACAGGAAGGTGGACTAGATGGGCCTTAGCCTGATCCATTGGGGCTCTTCTTGTATTCTTATGTTCTTTGTACATTTGGAAAACCCACAGTTGCATCATGGGCGAGAGATTTAGTTAGGTTTGGGCTTCCAGCTACCCAGTTCATGTATTTCCCTGCCTCTCCATTCTTGCCCCATAATTAATAAGAACCCCAAGGATAATGCTCAAGACTGTCATCAGCTCTCTTATATGGACTGCCATACAAATCACAACTTAGCTCATTCTAATAAAAAGGACCTGAATGTCCTGTTTCTGCCAAGACTGTTCCCAGGGTTGACAATAATGAGAAATGGAAACATCTTGCAGTCTTCCTCTCCCATTATGATCTCTGCACCCCTTTCTAGTAAGAAGGCTTGGCTACACCCTCTTGCATCACATTTTGGCTCTTCCTAGTGCCTCAGAGAGGAGAAATGATCAGAAAAGAGGAGTCCTGAGGCATCCAGAGAAGATTTCCTGATTTGAAGGTGATTCTCTTTCTGTCTGCCTCGGTTGTGCTCTCAGTTCTGTCTGTGAACTCCAGCACGATGAACAAGGTGCTGCTTCTTGGGTTTGCTGTTTCTTCTCCATAAGTGCTGGTGAGTCCTGCCCAGAAAGAGGGTATCATTTGTCCAAATGCTAAGAGGCAGAGCCTAGGTGCGAAGGAGAATCTTGATCCTCAAGACAGAAGAAAGGAGGGAATAATGGCATGAAAGTTGCCGTTATGGGGAGTTCCCTCTCACTCCAGCCCCAACCAGATGAAATGAAATTAGCCCTGATAATGGAAGCCCCTCTGCTATGTGATTGTGTGGGGGTTTCTAATGAGGATGCTTTTGGGTACATGAGAGTTCACCATGGGGGCTTCCTGTTCAGGCTGCTATATTGTAACATCTGTCAAAAATAACATTTATTTTCAGCAAAAATGAGGTATTCTCAGAGGGGTTCGCTCACATTTTCTCCATGACTCAGAGGAACCAACAGTCTTAAAGCTCACCTTTTGACAGATGATTTTTTTTATAAGGTTTTAAGCCACTGTTCAACCAGTCTGCTTTGTATGGTTCTGAACAGTGTGTTGTTTTGACAATGACCTCCTTTCCTAAGAGTTTGTGTCACCTCAGACCTGCTTTGATCCGTCTGCCCTCCTGCATGCAGCTTTCCTATCATACAGCTGAGCCTTTTCACTCTGGCCTTTAACGCACTTAACACAACCTTTTTCAACAAAGCTACACCTGGAAATTCTGTGCCTGTTTCTAGCATATGCGTCTACTTTCCTTTTGCTAGACGCATGGGAAAGGCAATGTCTCTTGGATAGTATCAGAAAGTTGGGAAGAGGAGGGCAATTGAACAAGCTGGTGATCAATTACAATCCAAACCTGTGGTTCCTTGGCACATAGAGGAACAGTGATCACCATTTTGGCAACTACCGTATGCGATGGACATTGAGGCAGCCTCTAGCGACTCCTAGGAGTAAGGGCATGTGTAAGACCCCAGCATGCTGAAGTCGCTTACGTCTAAAACCAGGAGTTGCATCTACCCATCATGGCTTATTACCTGTGATGGACTTTTCCTCCATAAGGAGGAATCAAATTCCTGATAGATCTCCAAAAACAGTAATCAATTTCTGGAATTATGGTATAGATATTTGGGGTTCATAAATAGCAAACTATCTGCATATAACATTATTTTCACTTCTATAGCCCTGTGTTAAGTTTTATTTCGTCTGACAGCACATGCTAATAGTTCCAAGCACAAATCAAAAATAAGAGGTGAGAGTGGGCACACTTATCTTGTTCCTCTGTCCAATATAGTACAGAAGAGAGTGAACCATTAATCAATATTCTAGATCGGTGTTATTCAAACTGTGGGTTGGGAACAGTGGTGGGATTGAGGGGGAACGCAGTTCCACTTGTTGGAACGTTGGCTGGCTCCACCCACTCGCTGACGTCAGCTGGCTTCTGGCTATTTTTTTCTCTGTGTTTCTTTTTACGTTGTTTTTCTTTGGTTGTGCGCGTGCTCCACCCCCAGTTCTGCAACATTTGAACTGGAGGCGGCAGGAGACTGGCAGCAGCAGCGGCCCGGCGGCGGCGGCAGGGGACGGCAGCAGGGAGGCCTGGGCTCCCTCCGCAGTGTGGCCTGCCTTCTCCCCATTCCCCCTCGTTCTCCCCGTCCCCCCTCCCTCCCGCAGCAGTACGAAAGAAGAATGTTGTGGAATGGTTGGTCTAGTTTTTTGGGCTTGCTAGCCCACCTAAAAATGCACAGATGCCTGCTGAAACTGTTGTGGAGTGGTTGGTCTAGTTTTTTGTGTGCCAATTTACAGTTCATGTCATTTTATTGTGTTACAATGACCTCACTTCCTGCTTGACGATGTCACCTCCTGCCACATCACTTTCCGGCTATGACCTCACTTCCTGCCACAACATCACTTCCGGCTATGACCTCACTTCCTGCCGCAACATCACTTCTGGCTATGATGTCACTTCCGGTGGGCGGGTCCCGACACAAGTGCCAATCAAAAGTGAGTTCCCCTTGCTAAATCACTTAGATCCCACTACTGGTTGGGACTCACTTTGTGGGTGGTGACCTACTGTCAAGTGGGTTGCGGAAAGCTTGGAGCAGCCATATTGGAAACTGCAGACCTTACTCTTGTTACATTCCTTTTGTGAGTGTTAACTGTTTGAATTTTTAAGTGAGGGTTTTTAAATATTTTGTTTTTAGTTCAGTGCTTTTACACAATACTTTGTCCTCATCTTGCTTTCTGTCATGGATATTTCATGGTTGTATAATTGTTGCAGTCCAAGAATGCCAATTTACATTTCAGGAGTGTCATTTTACTTTGTTATAATGACAGCACTTCCTGCTTGATGATGTCACTTCCTGCCACAACATCACTTTCAGGTGAATGACATCACTTCTAGGGGGTCCCGAAACAAGTGCCATTCTAAAAAGTGGGTCCCAGTCTAAAAAGTTTGAATACCACTGTTCTAGATCAAAATCCAGAATACAGCATTCTATACCATTTTAATTTTTTTTTTTTAAGGAAAGCCAAATTCCTTTTTTAAAAATTCCAGTGTACCATATCAAAGGCATCTAACATATCAAAACAAAGGCATATCAAACATCTAATGAGAGAATCACTGCTTATCCAGACCTCTTTGTTTCCAAGGCAATCAAATCTACAATGTCTGATATTATCAGTACTTGTCTACTTTCAATAAATCCCACCTGATTGGAGGCTCCATGGTTTTAATAACGTGTTGATGTCAGCTAGTTAATATTTTAGCACTGATACTTGTTAAAGAAACAGGCCGGTAATTTGCATTTAGTATGATCTTTATTAGGTTTATTTTATTTCTATTTCTACCCCTTTTCAACTCCCTGAAGGGCATTTCAAGTGGCTTACACCATAAAAGCACAGTAAAAACATTAAAAATCTACATAGAAACAAAAAGGCTCATAAAAACTAGCAGCAATCTCACATAAAAAAATTCAATAGGATCCAATATTAAAAAGAGAAGCCTGGACCTAGAATGTGGACCTAAATAACGATGTCTTGGGATCCGTAATATCTGCAAGTGGCAAGGAACCTGCTCCAAAGGTCTCATTATAAGTAATTTAGGAGCCAGGAAGGTTTTATACCATTCAACCAATTATACATCAGGCCCTAGAGATTGAGGGCACAATCCTAATGATCTTTCTAGCACCGGGGTAAGGACACTGCAGCTCAAAGGTAAGGGAACAAGCTTACCCCCTGTCCCATCCTCAGTTCTCCCCTTCCCCACCCTATTAAACTCCTCCCTGCCTTCGCCCAGCTCCTGCACCTCTCAATGCTTTATTTACCTCCACCGGTGGCCAGAGGCTCGTATACAGTGCTGGTGAGACAGCGCAGGTCTTCTCGCCTGTGCTGGTTACTTTAGAGCCATTGCAAACATGCTCTACAGCACATCGATGCAATTTACGGCGCAATCCTAAAGTGAGTTAGGCCGACATAACTAAGCCAACAAAGTTTGGCCAGCACAAGGGCCATTGTAAAGTATGTTTGGACCACTCTTGGAGTCAGAGAGGCCAGCACACAGATGTGTGCCATCCTCCATGACTCCGAGAGTAGTCCAAACACACTTTATGGTGGCCCTTGTGCTGGCCAAACTTTGCTGGTTTAGCTTATGACGGCCTAACTCCCGTTTAGGATTGCACTCTTAGCCTCGTCCAAAAATTGGAAAGTCATTGTAATAGCAGTATGGTCATACATGGACAGCACACCAGGGATTAATTAATCCTAATTCTTCAGTATGGTTTTTTAAGAGTTGATCTCCCTTTGGAATAGACTCTGCATAAATATATTGTCAATAAGTAGTTGAAGAAGTCTCCTACAATCAATAAAGAATCTTAAGAAATGGTTACAAGATATCTATGAAACATATCTAAGAAATCCTCATTTCATCCATACAAATTAATCAAAACATTTCAACCAAATCAATTCACCGCTAAAAGAACTCGTGAGAAGAAGGAAGAATTTAGCTGAAGCTACAGTAAAGCCTGCAAGCTCTTAGCCCTCAGGAGTGAGCATTTTTAACACAACAACGGCCCAAACAAACACAGCAGACAAATAGCTTACCAGTAATTCTGGACAGAACTCGAGGTCTTGGAACAAATTAGCAAGCACAATGTGTAACTGAAGTCGCATTATAATATTTTCCACAATAAGGAGGCATCTCCAATGATAATCTAATCTGGAAAGTCAGGGTCCACTGTACTGGAATACTTTTTTAAAAAAAAATTCATCAATGACCAGGATTCATCTGTACTGCATAGTATGACATTTAGGGAGCAATCCTAAACTGGAGTTAGGCCAGCAAGGTTTGGCCAGCACAAGGAACACTGTAAAGTACGTCTGGAGCACACAGATGTGCACCATCCTCCCTGACTCCAAGGGTGGTCCAAACGCACTTTACGGTGTCCCTTGTGCTGGCCAAATTTTGCTGGCCTAACTCCAGGTTAAGATTGTGCTTTTTGTATTATCTTCAGTAAGCCTATCTACCCATTCTTTGGAGAAAATATTTTTGAACTTGGTTCTCATGGATATTATCATCTACTTGCTTTTAGTACCTAATACTTAAGTCTTTGTGTTGATTTTTGAATGTGAAGGGAGGTTCATATTTTGACTGAAACTCTTTCACACCCGAAGTATTGAAGTGATTCTTATCTACCCGGAGATGCTTTAAGGATTTAACATTGGCATATGTTTTAAACCACACTCCAAGCATTTAGACCAGAAGTCCCTAAACTCTCTAGGAGTTTGAGAACTGCTATAAGTTATAGAGGGGGAGGGGAGAAGGCAGCAATGTGATTACTATGATTGTGCTGCTTCCAGGAGCAAAAGGTGTTTTTTAGTCCTTACCAAAGGCAGCGCTGGCCTCCTGTGGAGCCTGCAGTCCCCTCTGCAGGGCTCACGAAGCCGCCAAATGGCTGAAAATAGTGTAAAATGGCCACTTCTGGTCAGAGGCATACCAAGGGAGGGGTCAGAGGGAAATTACCCTGGGCTCCAGGCAGGGAGGGGCAGCAAAATTGCCCCCTCCACCCTGTCACACACCCCCATTGTCACTCCACTCAGAGGGGCCACCCTTCTCTGCTTTTTTTTTAACAGCAGAGAGGGACAAGGGCTGCACCTGGAGGGTCTACTGGGAGCAGCCTCATGCTGCCTCCTCAACCCTCAGAAGACCTTCCAGAGGCCAAAAACTATCACTTCCTTTTTCAGGCCCAAAACCAGAAGCGTCACTTTTCAGCCTCTGGAAGGCCTCGAAAGGCCTCCTAAGGGCTCGGGACACTGCACATGACCTCTCTGGCCCTTGGGGGTGGTGGCAGTTTGTGTGTGGGGGTGGCAGATGAGAGGCACACCCTTGGAGGTGTGCCCCAGGGCACCTACCCTCCGGAACACCATGGCTTCTGGTTTGTTTGCAAACAGGAAGTGGCCTTTATTACTATTTTCAGTTGTTTGGAGACTTGAGGAGCCCTGCAGAGGCTCCCCAGACCCTCCAAGAGGATACAGCTGCCTCAGGAAAGGACTAAAAAGCCACTTTTGCCCCAGGCAGCAGCACAGTCGTAGCAATCACTATGTAGCGATCGATAAGGGGACAGAGAGATAGGGCTTCCCTGGCTGGGGTGTCACAACACCTCAGTTAGGGAACCTGCATTTTCAATGGTTTCTTCCCTGTGCACATTTTTTTATGTTTAGCGAGGCTTCTACTGGCACTGAAGCTTTTTCCACACTCTAAACATTGGTATGGTTTCTCCCCTGTGTGGGTTCTTTGATGCACAGTCAAGCTCGTGCTTGCGCGGTAGCTCTTTCCACACTCCAAGCATTTATACGGCTTCTCCCCTGTGTGTGTTCTTTGATGCAGGGTCAGGTCTGAACTCTGACTGAAGCACTTTCCACACTTCAAGCATTTGTATGGTTTCTCTCCTGTGTGGGTTCTTTGATGCACAGTCAAGCTTGTGGCAAGACGGAAGCACTTTCCACACTCAAAGCATATATGCGGCCTCTCTCCTGTGTGAATTCTCTGATGCATGGCCAAATCGCCATTCTGACAAAAGCTCTTTCCACACTCCAAGCATTTATATGGTTTCTCCCCTGTGTGGATTCTTTGATGCACAGTCAGGCTTGAGCTCTGATTGAATCTTTTTCCACAGTTCAAGCACTGATATGGTTTCTCCCCTGTGTGGGTTCTGTCATGTGAAGTAAGGCTTCCTCTCACTCTGAAACTCTTTCCACACTTCAGGCACTGATATGGCTTCTCCCCTGTGTGGATTCTTTTATGCAAAGTTAATTTTGCATTTTCATTGAAGCTCTTTCCACATTTAAGGCATTTGTATGGTTTCTCCCCTGTGTGTGTTCTTTCATGGGCAGTCAGGCTTGTGTTCACAGTGAAGCTCTTCCCACACTTCATGCATTTAAATGGTTTCTCCCCTGTGTGCCTTCTTCGATGCACAGTCAGGGTTTTACTGTCACCAAAGCTTTTTCCACACTCCACACATTTATATGGTTTCTCCCCTGTGTGAGTTCTTTGATGTACAGTCAGACTTGAGCCTACAGTGAAGCTCTTTCCACACTCAAAGCATTTAAATGGTTTCTCCCCTGTGTGGGTTCTTTGATGCACAGTCAGGTGTTCAGACCGAATGAAGCTTTTCCCACACTCCAAGCATTTGTATGGTTTCTCCCCTGTATGGATTCTTTCATGAACAATAAGACTTGCCCTCACACTAAAACATATTCCACACACTGAGCATTTATATGGTTTCTCCCCTGTGTGGGTTCTTTGATGCACAGTCAAGGTTTTGTTATCACCGAAGCATTTTCCACACTCCAAGCATTTATATGGTTTCTCCCCTGTATGGATTCTTTGATGTATTCTAAGTTTTGACTTAGCGCTGAAGGTCTTTGCACACTGAGGGCATTTTTCCTTCTTTCCAGTTTTGTTTTCTGGCCTGAGGGGGATGACTGAGGGTGGACTGTGCCTTCTTTGATGCACAGTCAGGGTTTTACTGTCACCAAAGCTTTTTCCACACTCCACACATTTATATGGTTTCTCCCCTGTGTGAGTTCTTTGATGTACAGTCAGACTTGAGCCTGCAGTGAAGCTCTTTCCACACTCAAAGCATTTAAATGGTTTCTCCCCCGTGTGGGTTCTTCGATGCTGAGTCAGGTGTGAGCTCACCCTGAAGCTCTTTCCACACTCCAAGCATTTGTATGGTTTCTCCCCTGTATGGATTCTTTCATGAACAATCAGACTTGACCTCACACTAAAACATATTCCACACACTGAGCATTTATATGGTTTCTCCCCTGTGTGGGTTCTTTGATGCACAGTCAAGGCTTTGTTATCACCAAAGCATTTTCCACACTCTAAGCATTTATATGGTTTCTCCCCTGTATGGATTCTTTGATGTATTCTAAGTTTTGACTTAGTGCTAAAGGTCTTTGCACATTGAAGGCATTTTTCCTTCTTTCCAGTTTCGTTTTCTGGACTGAGGGGGATATTGAAATCTTTACCATGAGAAGCATCAGTTGATTTACAACTGATTGTTTCCTCATGCAAAGAATTTGTATTCCTTCTCTTCCCTTTGTTCCTGTGGCATTTCCTCTGCAATTTCATGACGTCAGTAAGAGATTTATGCCTCAAACCACGGTCGGGGCTTCTCTCTTGCCTTCCTGATCCGTCTCGGTCTTTAAAAGTCACTTCCTCTATACTATGTCAAGCACGGTCCTTTCCGATGTCAAGCATGGCCTTCCCTTCCGATGACACCCCAGATGGTTCCTTGTGAGTCTGCCTTTTCTGGAATACAGAGAGAATCTTTGTTAGCAGCACAACAGAGGGATAGTACATTTAACACACACTTCTAGGCATTTATACTGAGAAGTATTTTTTTTAATTTTTGTGCCAGCTTTTTTTTAGCAAAGAACAAAGACTATCAACAGGAAAAAAATTAAAAGAAAGAATTGTATATATGTAGATAACATAATAAAGACATTGACAGCAAATAAAATTATACAGAGAAAATGTATAGTGAACTATGTCTAGTCAGCTTTGATGGATGTTAAGCCACCTATGTCAGCTTTGATGGATGTTAAGTCAGCAGAGCAAGTAGCAGCAGGAATTCAGCAGCCAAGGACATCCACGTGAGACAGAAGACACAGACAAGGAGACTTCCTTCACCAGCTTTTACTTCAAAAATTTCAGTAGCACAACGATACAGCATAACAACTCCTACCAACGACCCACACCATAGTGCTCAGAGCGATCTGGTTAAGTACATTTTCTCTGCCAACCAGATTGCTCCAATTAGCTTAACTATCTGAGTGATTTCAGCGGCGCAGTGAATCAGCCAATTTGCACCACAGGTGCCTGTGATTTCCTTCTCTTAGGCCCAGAATTCTTCAATTCACAAATTCTCTGGTTTGGGGCCTTCACAAACCTTGACAAACTACACCATAAGCTTTTAATCCACAGACTATAGATATACTGTCAGAAAAATCCTACTCCGTCGTCATGCCAACATAACCGGTGTTTGATGGCGTAACACACTCTCTAGCTGTCACAACCGACACGCATCGCGAGATCATGGTGCTCACTCATCCCTGGCAGAGTTCACATGCCAGCAAACGGGAGGGTGCCACCCAACCCTGGAAGATGGGCGCCGTGAATTGGAAGTGAGAGGGAAGGGAGCAGGGTTGGTGGCGGCAGCATCCGATGAACCCAAACTCCCTCCCTGAACCCAATCCCCCAATGTGGGTCCAGGCAGACGCGAGTCAGCAATTTTGCTTGTATAGGTCTGAGTAGATCTGGCCTCAGAGGCTTACCCCCTGGCAAGGGAACAAATGTCCAGAAAACAAATGTTCCCTTACAAGGAGGAGACATCCAAAATTGCCCCCCCATGGGATACAGCTTATGCACCAGCAACATGGCTGAATCGGCTGGTGGGGGGGGGATAGGATTGGGCCAATGCATATGCCTCTAAAACTGGCTTCCACAGCCTATATTTTACACCCACATACACCAACTGCATTTAGATTTTTATTCTGCCCTTCCTCCAAGGAATTGAGGGTGCTGTAGATGGTTCCTTCCCTCCTTTTGTCCTCACAATAACCCTGTGAGGTAGGTCAGGCTGAGAGAGAGTGACTGGCCCAACGTCACCCAGGAAGCTTCACGGCAGAGTGGGGATTTGAAACCTGGGTCTTCCAGGTCAAAGTCCCACAGCAAAATCACTAAAGACGACAATTTTAGTGTTTAACGCTCCGGTTAGAAATAATACCTTGGCTGCATCTGCTAATGTTGTATCACCTGCCTAATATGCTTTTAAAGCATTTAAACATGAGAACTTGGAATAAGAACTTAGAATAATAACATGTAACACCGCTTTCTGTTTTTTTTTTCATTTCTCCAAATCACGAAATCTGTGAAAAAAATAAAACCATTTTCAAACACCCCCATGTACTATAATACAGGGTGTCCACAAAGTCTCTTTACAATTGCAAAAAATCACAAAAAATGCAAATGATGAGCTGTGTTAATGATATCACGCCCCTAGATTTCTTTCCGTGGGGCAACGCTAAAGACATCGTGTACAGAGCAAAGACATGGGACATTACTGGCCGTTGCCACCATTGCTGAGACTATGCTACCGTGAACATGGCAGGAAATCGGTTATCACCTTGATGTGCTGCATGCAACCAATGGTGCACATATAGAGGTTTATTAATTGATGCAAAATAAACTTCAATATATACTCCTAATATTGTATACTTTCCATACATGTACAAGTTTGAAATTGTAAAGAGACTGGTGGACACCCTGTATTTAAAACTGTATGCACTGAGTCTGTGATAGCCACAGATTCAGGACCTGCAGATTTAAGACTCCGCGGCTTCTAAACCTCAGAGGAGGGTCTCACCTGGTCCCTTTGAACGTGACCAGCCCTAGAGGGTTTTCTGAGGCCGGGTGAGGATGCAGGCCCCTGCCCGTGGCCTCTGCCGGCCTCACAATGGCCATTAGGGCCAAAACAAAAACACTACTTCCGGGTTAAGAACATAAGAACATAAGAAGAGCCCTGCTGGATCAGGCCAAAGGCCCATCTAGTCCAGCTTCCTGTATCTCACAGCGGCCCACCAGGTGCCCCAGGGAGGCATGTAACAACAAGATGCTTACATCCTGTTGCCACTCCCTTGCACCCGGTACCAGTAGCCCACCACCTTTGTAAGGAGGTTGCACAATCCATCATTGCCTATAGCCCATGATGGACCTTTCCTCCAGAAATCTGTCCAATCCCCTCTTAAAGGCATCAAGACCAGATGCCATCACCACCTCCTGTGGCAAGGAGTTCCACAGATTAACTACCCGCTGGGTAAAAAAGTACTTCCTTTTATCTGTTTTAACTCTCCCAACCCTCAGCTTTAGTGGATGCCCCCTGGTTCTGGTGTTTTGAGAGAGGGAAAAGAACATCCCTCTATCGACTTTATCCCTTCCATGCATAATTTTGTATGTCTCAATCATGTCCCCCCCTCAGGCGCCTTTTTTCTAGACTGAAGAGCCCCAAACGCTGCAGTCTTTCTTCATAAGGGAGGTGCCCCAGCCCCGTAATCATTTTTGTCACTCTCTTCTGCACCTTTTCCAACTCCACTATGTCCTTTTTGAGATGCGGCGACCAGAACTGGACACAATATTCCAGGTGTGGCCTTACCATTGATTTGTACAATGGCATGATAATATTGGCTGTTTTATTCTCAACCCCTTTTTTAATGACCCCAAGCATGGAATTGGCCTTCTTAATTGCTGACGCACACTGGGTCGATACCTTCATTGAATTGTCCACCAGCACCCCAAGATCTCTCTCCTGAGCTGTCACAGACAGCTCAGAACCCATTAGCCTATAGGTAAAGTTTTGGTTTTTGGCCCCAACATGCATCACTTTACATTTGTCTATGTTGAAACGCATCTGCCATTTGGCTGCCCATTCCCCCAACTGGGAGAGATCCTTCTGGAGCTCTTCACAGTCGTCTCTGGTTTTTACCACCCGGAAAAGTTTTGTGTCATCCGCAAACTTGGCCACCTCACTGCTTATCCCTGTCTCCAGGTCATTTATGAATAAGTTGAAAAGCATGGGCCCCAAGACAGATCCCTGGGGCACTCCGCTTTTCACCTCTCTCC
>JAJKFI010010224.1:17376-36146 GCA_029204185.1 Lerista edwardsae
TGAAGTTTCTTCAGCAGTCTTTGGTGGGGGACCGTGTCAAATGCCTTTTGAAAATCCAGGTATATGATATCCACAGGTTCACCCACATCCACGTGCCTATTGACCTTTTCAAAGAACTCCAAAAGGTTTGTGAGGCAAGACTTACCCTTACAGAAGCCATGCTGACTTTCTTTTAGCAGTACTTGTTCCTCTACATGTTTTAGGATTTTATCTTTGATGAGGCTTTCCACCATCTTACCCGGAACAGACGTTAGGCTGACAGGCCTGTAGTTTCCAGGGTCCCCCCTTCTCCCTTTTTTAAAGATTGGCGTGACATTGGCTATCCTCCAATCCTCTGGTACCGTGGCCGTTTGAAGGGACAAGTTGCATACTCTAGTTAAGAGGTCAGCAACTTCGCTCTTTAGTTCCTTAATTACTCTTGGGTGTATACCATCTGGGCCTGGTGACTTATTTATATGTAGTTTATCAATTTGATCTAAAACATCTTCTTTATTAACCAGTATCTGATTTAATTCCTTCGTTAGGAAGGGCTGTTCAGGCTGTGGTATCTGCCCAAGTTCTTCTGCTGTGAAGACGGACGCAAAGAATTCATTTAATTTCTCTGCAATCTCCAAGTCCCCTTTTATCTCCTCTTTCCCTCCCTCACCATCCAGCGGGCCAACCGCCTCTCTGGCAGGTTTCCTGCTTCTAACATATTTGAAGAAGCTTTATTATTCCCTTTTATGTTGCTAGCCATGCGTTCCTCAAACGCTTTCTTGGCCTCCCGTATCACCTTCTTACTTGTCTTTTGCCAGAGTTTATGTTCTTTTTTATTCTCCTCACTGGGGCAAGACTTCCATTTACGGAAGGAAGCTTCTTTGCTCTTTACAGCTTCTCTAACTTTGTTTGTCAGCCATGCAGGCACCCTCCTGGACCTTGTCGAACTCTTCTTTCTTTGCGGTATACACTTCCGCTGGGCCTCTACTACTGTTTTTTTAAACAGCCTCCACGCAGCCTGGAGGGATTGGACTCTTTTTACCTTCCCTTTCAATTTCTGTCTAACTAGCCTCCTCATCTGAGGGAAATCTGCCCTTCGAAAGTCAAGGGTTCTTGTGTCAGATTTGCTCTGCACTCTTTCCTGGACATGCATGGCAAAACCAATCGCAGCATGGTCACTGTTCCCCAATGGCTCAGTAACACTTACATCCCTAACTAGGTCCCGAGTACCACACAATATTAAATCCAGAGTCGCCTGTCCTCTGGTCGGCTCCATGACTAGCTGCTCTAAGGCACAGTCATTCAACACATCAAGGAATCCGGTCTCTTTTTCTTGACCAGAGAAGCAGTTGACCCAGTCAATATGAGGATAATTGAAGTCCCCCATGATTACAATCCTGCCTCTCTTGGTCACTGCCCTGATTTGTTTCCTCATTTCAAGGTCACCTTCAAGTTTTTGATCGGGAGGACGATAGCATACCCCCACTATTACATTGCTCTTACGGCCTGATAGTTTAACCCATAGTGACTCCATGACCTTCAGTTTCTACTCTGCTGGATTCTATCCCTTCTTTGATATAGATGGCCACCCCTCCGCCAACACGCCCTTCCCTGTCCCTCCTATAGAGTTTATAGCCTGGGATTACAGTATCCCACTGGTTCTCTGCATTCCACCAGGTTTCCCTCCTCTCCTTTTACTGGACAAACTGTCACTTACACTCAGCTTAGAAGTTCTATTTCCTACTCCTCCATTACTCTTTGGTACTCCTCCATCCTCCTCTTCCCGTAGGGATAAGGAGTTCCGAACCGGACGCCACTCGGCTCCTGTCGGCTTTCCCCCAGGGATCAGTTTAAAAGCTGCTCTGCCACCTTTTTAATATTAAGCGCCAGCAGCCTGGTTCCATTTTGGTTCAAGTGAAGCCCGTCCCTCTTGTACAGGCCTGGCTTGTCCCAGAATGTCCCCCAGTGCCTAACGAATCTAAACCCTTCGTCCCGACACCACCGTCTCATCCACACATTGAGACCCCTGATCTCCGCCTGCCTAGCTGGCCCTGCACGTGGAACGGGTAGCACTTCTGAGAACGCTACCTTGGGGGTCCTGGCCTTCAGCGTCCTGCCTAGCAACCTAAATTTGGCTTCCAGGACCTCCCGGCTACATTTCCCCACATCGTTGGTGCCAACATGCACCACGACCGCTACCTCCTCCCCAGCACTCCTAACCAGCCTATCTAGACGAGACGTGATGTCCGCAACCTTCGCACCAGGCAGGCAAGTCACCGTGCGGTCCACACATCCGTCGCAGACGCCCCTCTCTATATTCCTAACTATAGAATCGCCCACAACAAGGAGACCGCAACCCCCCTCCCGCCGAGGAGCATCCTTAGTGCGACTGGATGCGGGCTCGTCACTGGAAGAAGGGGCCCCCGCTGGGGGATTGATTCCCTCTGTTCCAAGCTGACGTCCTCCAGCCCTGAGACTCCTTTCCCCAGCAGCTGAGGAGCTGCCCTTCTGAGGGTGGGACGAATCCTGCAAGTCCCCGGATGTCTCACCATGGACCCTCACTCCCTGCCTCTGCTTCTCCAGGTCCGCAACCAAGGCCTCTAGGGAGCAGACGCGTTCCCTGAGTGCCTGGAGCTCCTTGCACCGAGGACACACCCATGACTTATGCCCCAGAGGCATATAGTCATACATATGGCACTCTGTGCAAAACACTGGATAGCCCCCGCCCAACTGCTGGCTGTCTGCCTCCATCTCTGTGTTTATTTGGGGATGAGCTGCCCTGCTTCTCAGAGAGAGGGCAGAGTCTGGGGCCCTGGCTTCCTCGCCCTGCTGCTTCACTCGCACAGATGCGTAACTCGCTTGTTACCTGGCACTTGGTCTCGGACGAGGCACTTCGTCGCAGGACAGCACTCGCTGCTCGTGTCCCCACTCGCTGGAGCGTCTGCTAAGGGTTTTGCCCTTATAAGGCATTCTGACACCTGGGGAAGCCCAGGGCAAAAAACGTCACACAAGTATACTTTTTTGGCCCCTAACAGCCATTCTGATGCCCTCTGCAGGGCTCACAAGAGCCTCCAGAGGCAAAGCAAGCTGCCTTCGCCTCTGGAGTTTTTAAGGGCCCCCTAAAACCTGTGGATTTCAGTATCTGCCGGTTTCCTTATCTGTGGAAGTTCCTGGAACGGAACCCCTGAGAATAATGAGGGCCTGCCTGTACTTAAAACTGTACATTGTATATTTGGAACAATATTCTATCTATTCAGAAGTAAGCCACAATGGACTCAGCGGACACCCAAGAAACATACTATTGCTGTCCTGCTCAGTGACCAGATTAGGTGTTGTGAGGGGGGGGGAAGCACAATCTTGCCTGCTTGACCCTCTTGCAACCTGACAAGATGGAGGTTGCCTTGTTAGCCCTGGTGGACAATGCTTCTCTGAAGCAGTCACAAGCCTCCCTCTGGATTCTATCAGGCTGGATAACAACATTTAACATCATTCTATGTTTTTATATTCATAAAATATAAATAAAATATAAATATACTTTATTTTATATACTCCTCCTTTTGGGCAGGAGGTTGTAGTCGAGAGGGTTAAAGCCTCCGTTTGCCTGAAGATAAGATCCAAAGGTCGCCAGTTTGGGATCACCGGAAGTCTCCTTGAGCGGCAGACCTTGTAAACTGCGACTGATTGGAGCTGAGCTACAGCTGCCTGTGAGAGGGGAGTGTGCTGGGCCAGCCACTTTTTGGTGGGAGCAGAAGCTGCGTATCAGCCAGCAAGAAGGCAAATTGTGTGGCCAGAAAGAAGACTACACCGTGAAAGTACCATCTGTATGTTGTATGTTCTTGAAAGATAGAACCTTCTTGTAATTTGTAAAAACCTTGTGTTTATGAATAAAGCCTGCCTATGTAAACCGCCTTGAGTTAAAGTCAGAGGAGCATTCTAATGACCTAAGAAAGGCGGTATATAAATAGGAGCATTATTATTATTATATATGCCATTAACATTTGTTGGGCTTTTCCATAAGCTGTTTCATTCTGTTTTGAATCGTATGAAGATGGCAATGAGCTCAGCTGCACGGGAAAGGTCAGGAGCAGATTTTCACAGCTTCCACTATCACCCATCTTGGCGGTGAAGATTTATCACCCACCAAACATGAGCCAGGCAAATGGGTGTCAGTGTCTTGGCTGGTGGGCAGGGCAGAGACAAGAGTATGTGTTGTTAAGCACAAACATAAGGATGAGAGTTTCAATCTCATTTTGAAGTTAAATCACTTCTCTTCTACAAGCCTGTCTATCTCAGTGGAGTTGCTCTCCATTCATGCATTTAACATAAATTTCTGTATGGTTCTGAAATGAGTGTGCCTTTAAGCGCACTGTACACATGCACACCAATGAGGATAAGCAAACTGTGCCACAGACATTGGACTGAAATGCCAATTGGAGGCTCACATGGAAGGGAAGTCCCAACCAGGTATTCCTCTTCGAAAACCTGAGCCCCTCCATGAAAAGGGATCTGGGTTTCTGCCTATCTGAGCAGAGAAGGGTGTGGAGGTTTCCTACCTTCAATCCACTTGAAGATCTCTTGTAGAAGCAAATGCCCTGTCCAAGCTTTTCAAGAGCTGGATCCAAGAGCAAGGCCTGTTTCTCAACAACTGCTACCAAAAGGTGGTTGTGGACAGAGGCGGATCTACAGGGAGGGCGAAGCTCTAAGTGTTGCAAGAAGCCTTACCCTCTCATGTAAATCCCTCTTCTCCCTTGCTGCTGTAGCCAGTAAGCAATGCCAAGATGTTGCTTTTCCCTGTTATGTGAGGATTGGCTAAAACGGTGCAGGAGAGTTCCACTGCAAGATAAGGCTTCTTGCAAAACTTAGAGCTTTGCCCTCCCTTAGATCTGCCTCTGGTTGTGGATCACTGTATATCCCTCTCCCCAGCCACAACAAGCAAAACTTCTTACTCCATTTTTTTTTTAGATTGTGAGCCCTTTTTGGACAGGGAGCCATTTAAACTTATTTTTTGCCTGTAAACAGCTTTGTGAACTCTTGTGGAAAAGCAGTATATAATACTGTTCATGGACTGACTGATTGATTGTTGGAAGTTTGGAACATGGGTATGTGACGCAGATATGTATTTAGAAAAGTCTTCCTGGGCCCACTCAAAAGACCTGCCTTTCCCACAACATTTTCCATCTCGGTTCAATTCTCCTCCTGCTTTTCCTCAATCAAGCTTCTTAAAAGTTTAGCAGTGCACAGTTGATTCCTGGTGAAGCCCTGTAACTGGCATCATGGGAGCTGATTTTGGGAGGGGGGGGAATTCTGATCTAAATATGCAGGGAACAGAGGAGAGTCAGGCATTGCCGATCTCACCCTGCTCTGCATTCTTCATTAAGAACATAAGAACATAAGAACATAAGAAGAGCCCTGCTGGATCAGGCCAAAGGCCCATCTAGTCCAGCTTCCTGTATCTCACAGCGGCCCACCAGGTGCCCCAGGAAGGCATGAGACTACAAGATGCTTGCATCCTGTTGCCACTCCCTTGCACCCGGTACCAGTAGCCCATCACCTTTGTAAGGAGGTTGCACAATCCATCATTGCCTATAGCCCACGATGGACCTTTCCTCCAGATATCTGTCCAATCCCCTCTTGAAGGCATCAAGACCAGATGCCATCACCACCTCCTGTGGCAAGGAGTTCCACAGATTAACTACCCGCTGGGTAAAAAAGTACTTCCTTTTATCTGTTTTAACTCTCCCAACCCTCAGTTTTAGCGGATGCCCCTTGGTTCTGGTGTTTTGAGAGAGGGAAAAGAACATCCCTCTATCGACTCTATCCCTTCCATGCATAATTTTGTATGTCTCAATCATGGCCCCCCTCAGGCGCCTTTTTTCTAGACTGAAGAGCCCCAAACGCTGCAGTCTTTCTTCATAAGGGAGGTGCCCCAGCCCCGTAATCATTTTTGTCGCTCTCTTCTGCACCTTTTCCTTCTGAATTCCTTCTGCATTCTTCAGTTCCTTCCTCTACAGAAATCAACTCTTCCATGAACTCTCCGGTTCTTTTGAATCAGGCACAGATGCTAGAAAGAACCTTTTCCGCTCCAAAATCCATCTCTCTTTCTCACGTTGATATCTGGCCTATCCGTGCTAAAACTAGGTACAAGTAAGACGGGAGGCACAACTGCCAAGAGCATCATGCAATTTTAAACATATATCGTGGTCCAAAAATAAAATGGAACTAATACACAATGGAAATCCCCATTATATAAAAAAAACCCGCCTAAGCGCAGTTGTTCCGAAATAGATACAAGCTGAGCGTGCAATGCAGAGAGGACGGGAATGATCACATCATGTTGTCTCGCTTTCACCTTCGCTCTCTGGGCTGCGGTCCTGAGCTTCTCTCCGCACCCCTCCCTTTCCCCCTTTGGTACCGCTGCAGCCGTGAGACGCCCGACCCCCCAGAACTCACCACCAGATCTCAGAAGGGGCTTCTGACTCCAGGCGCACACGAAGAAAGGACGGGAAAGGGCCGGAAGTGACGCTCGCGTCCATTTCCTCTTCCTATATCCGCCTCTAGGAATCTGTAATCGCTTGTTTTAACCCTTAAAGCGCATCACACAAGAAAGCCAAGACTGGCGCGCTTTGGAGGAGAGTTGGAATTTCGACACACACAAGATTCCGCATCTGCTCCCTTTCTTCGTCCCCCACCCCAGCCAGCAGCATCCGATGAAACACGCGGCTCAGATTCTGCAGGCGTCTTAGTTTTCCTTCCCGGGGACTTCTCGAATGAAGGGGCGAGGAGGACAGGGGAGCGGATTTTGGATAGACACGATGTGTGTGTGTGTGTCCCACCCCGTAAAGAGGCTACCAGACACCGGAACAGTTTGCCTCGTGCAGTTGTGGTTCTCCCTTGTTGAAGGGTTGCAAGCTGATTTGCTTATCACGGACCCCGTCATCGCCTGTCCCGGGGAGGAGGAGGACTGGATGACCTCTGGCCCCTTTCAGCTCTTGCATTCCTTACTTAGAACCCTAACCGCGCTCACAGCAGCAGCATCAAGGACCGCCCAGCAGCGTCAATTGCAGCAGTGGAATTTCCAAGTTCCGAACTTCGGCCCCGCAAGCACCACCTGAACGCGCTTATTCCAAGCCCGCCTTTTATGAGCCTCCACACGGAGGAGGGCGGTGAGTTAAGCTGGCCGATGGAATCTGCGCATAAAGTATCACCTCTGCAGACCCCCCCCCCTCCTCCCTTGCCCGCACCTAGTGGCAACAGCACCCTGGCTCTGCCTGCCAAGTTCCACGCTCCTCCTGCTGGGTTGGACAAAACGGGCCAAGCGCTCCATCGCTGCTAGCAAGTTTTCCCAACCATGCAATCGTGCTGACCTGGAAATTAGAGGCCGTGGGGAGATTTTTCATATTCTACTTTGCCTCTCTTCGTGCCCTACAAAACAGGATTCTACTGCGCTGCTTAGGGCTCTCCCCCCTTGAGAACAGAGCCCCGGTGCTTTTCATCCTATTCTAATAAATCCCACTTCACCCTACTACACCTGCCCACTGACCCCCTTGTTTAAGGTTGTCAGAAACTTCCAAGCTTTTAGCATCCTGGACAGGGGTGGAATTTTTGTAACTCCCTCCCCCACAACTTTTTTTTTCTTCTGCGTTCAATGGCACTTGAAGTGCAGTATGAATGTTCAGTTATGGCCAGACTACCTATGAGGCCAATTGCAGATTCCTTTGGTTCTCCCAATGGAATGGAAGACAGGAAAACTCGCTTAGATGAGAAAACTAGAATGCACAGTTTGAAAAAGCAAAAAAGCAAGCCAGATTACCCCATCCCCCTGTCCTGTCGGCACAGGAAAAGGAGCCACAACGTTCTAAGGCCTTGCCACAAGATGTGGTGATGGCATGTGGCCTGGATGCCTTTAAAAGGGGATTGGACAGATTAGTGGAGGAAAACTCCATCGCAGGATACAAACTATGACGAGTACGTCCAGTCTGAGATTAGAGGGTCACTCACCATGAGGGCCGGGTAGGAATGTTTTTCTGTCATCCAAATTGGCCACGGATGGCAGTTTTTTTGCTTAAAACTTACCCCAGACTGGGGATAGGGGGATGGGTGTTCAGTAGGTTTCATGAGTTATGTTTGTGTCCAATAAAATTAAACCCCAACCTCAGTCTGGTGTCTTCCTTGCGGGTGGTGCAAGGGTAATAGGCTACCTTAGAATGCCAGATGCAGGGGAGTGGCAGTGAAATACAAGTATCTGGCTGTCTTGCGTGTTCCCTGAGGCATCTGGTGGGCCACTGTGAGATACAGGAAGCTGGACTAGATGGGCCTTTGGCCTGATCCAGTGGGGCTGTTTCTATGTTCCTATGAGTGCATGTCTGAAGTGGAGCGTCTGGTTCTGGTGGCTATCAAAGAGAAATGCTGCGGAGAATCTTAACTGGCCACCAGTGTGTTTACCTCAGAATTTACCTCAGAATGCCAGATGCAGGGGAGAGGCAACAAGATGGAGGCATCTCATTGTCTTGTGTTCTCCCTGAGGCATCTGGTGGGCTGCTGCAAGGTACAGGAAGCTGGACTAGATGGCCTGAGCCAGCAAGGCTTTCCTTAAGTTCTCAGGCCACCCTGTCCCAAGCCAGGTCTCTGTGTGAACTCCAAGACGACAGCAGGAGATGGAGAGCAGGGCCAGCTGATCCAGAAGACTACAGAGCAGAAGTGGAAGTGTGGAGGAGATTCTAGCCCACCACTCTCCTACGCTCTACTGTTCCCTCTAGTCTTTCTGGTCTAGGGAAAGGGATGTGCAGAGGTTGGCACATCACCAGGTAAAGGGGCCTAACAGCATATAGGCTATGTCTTTTAGGCCACCTTATAGTCTTTTTCATTCTTGAATCACTGCTCATATGGTAAGGAAAGCTTGGCATCTGTCTGGGTCCTGGTGGGGCACCGGCCTTACCAGATCCATCCTGGGGAGTGGCAATCCTTCTCCCAGCTGGGGGACACCCAATGAGACCACAGAGCCCCAGAGCAGGGCCCACCCTTTCTGCCGCAGTCGCCAAGCTGGCAGAGTGAAAGGAGGCAAGCAGGCTGCTCTGCCTGGCCTCTGGTTGTGGAGGACAGGAGAAACGTGGGTGAAGTACAGGAGAAATAGGGGCACAAGGACTGTCAGGAGGGCCAATATCAGGGAGGGAGGGAGGGAGGAAGGGGGCCAGCAAATTCTTTATAAGGCAGGAACAGGCCACTGGAGGCTGGCTGGTGAAGAAGGTGGCCGGCCTGTGAGCCTACCGGAAGCCACAGGAAGGGTGATAGAACCCCTTCCCCATAGCCTGTCTGAGGCCTTAAGTCTGGACCTTCAAATGGGAAGCCATCCAGCGGCATCATGCAGCTGGAACGCTGGGCGGGAGGAACGGGTGAGCGGCAGCCCGCCCGTTGCGTACCGCTCCATTTCGCCGTCTTCCCCGCCTCCCCACCTGTTGCGTACCGCTCCGTTTCGCCGTCTTCCCCGCCCCCCCGTCCGTTGCGTACCGCTCCGTTTCACTGTCTTCCCCGCCCGCAGGGGCGGGGAAGACGGTGAAACGGAGCGGTACGCAACGGGCGGGCTGCCGTTCACCCTTTCCTCCCGCCCAGCGTTCTGGCTGCATGACACCTCTGGAGCCGTCCCTTTGACCACCAGCTGTGGCCCCCTGTGGCCCACACTGAGCCTGACAACCCTGGGGTGGAAGGCACCCCCACATTGATTGGACACCATCAATGGAAGCCTTGCCCATCCTCATATACTGTATACCTATACAGATTTGTTCACATGGGAACCAATGGAAACAGTTCATGCCCAAACCTATTGGGCTGCTTCATTGGCAGAACAAGCTTTCTTCCCTTTACGGCACTCGTTACCAGGGAATTTAAGACTTGCCTTTTGGTGGAGAGTTTCCAGTGAAGCCTAAAAACACTGGCATTTGGGGATGGGACAAATTCAATGTCCCTGTTGTAACATCAGACTGCTTCCACCTGGTCCATTCTACAAACATATCTGCCTGTCTATTTGCTACATCAGTGTTTTTGCCTTTTTGTGTACTTTTTTGTGTGCTTATTACCGCCTTGGTAAATTTTATTGAAAAGTTGCTTTTTTATCATGGTTATTTTCAATTGTAAGTTTCAGAACTTGTTTTCTGAACGTGCATATTTCAAAATTTCATTTTATATTGAGAGTGCAATCCTAGCCTGGAGATAGGCCAGCACAGTTAGGCCAGCAAAGTTTGGCCAGCACTAGGCACTCAGTAAAGTATGTTTGGACCACTCTCGGAATCAGGCCAGCACCCAGACGTCCGCCATCCCCCCTGACTCTGAGTGGTCCAAATGCGCCGGTGTTCCTTGTGCCGGCCAAACTTTACTGGCCTAACTCCAAGTTAGGATTGCACTCTTAGATAGATTTTATTGGGCATTGTAAGCTGCCTTGAGCTTTTGGAAAGGTTAAGTATAAATTCGTTAAATAAATTAATGAGAGATGGAAGAGAGTGCTGCTCTTTTGAAGCTCTCCAAGCTCCTGGCCATCTCCACTCCTTGTGGCAATGAATTCCACAGTGTGGAATGTGTTGTATGAAAGACTGCCCCCACCGTAAACCTCCCACCAATCCATTTCATTGCATGACCCTGCCACAGACCCCATATCCTGTCCTGCAGGGAAGAATCAGAAACATGTCAGGCCCAGCAGATACAGGACAGTGGCTGCTGGATAGAGTAAATTTTTCAAAATTTATGTATTTATTAAGGTTTCTATCTAGCTTTTCCTATAAATGACAAAGTGTATTATAAATACAATATATTTTATGTTTAACTGCTATAACAGCACAATCCTAACCTGGAGTTAGGCTGACTCAGTTAGGCCAGCAAAATTTGGCCAGCACAAGGGACACTAAAGTATACTTGGACCACTCTCGGAGTCAGAGAGCCCAGCACACAGACATATGCCACCCTCCCTGACTCTGAGAGTGGTCCAGACACGCTTTATGGTGGCCCCTGTGCCGGCCAAACTGTGCCGGCCTAACTACAGGTTAGGATTGCACCCTAAGTTGATGGAGCTATTGTTCTTTTGAGAAGCTATTTTTGAAGTGGTTCTCGTGGACATTATAATGTTCCCAATGTTAGTTCCCAGTAGTACCAAAACTCCTTGAATTGTTTTTTGGAAATGAAAAGAGGTAAGTGCTCTGAAGGAAATTCTTTCCACACTCAAAGCATCGATGTGGTTTCCATCCCACGTAGGTGCCTTACAGCACAATCCAATCCAACTTTCCAGCATTAGTTGCTTCCCCCTGGACTGCCATCTCCCCACTTGAACCTTACAGGATGCCCTACTGCTGTCCTAAAGCATTCTAATACCCCAACAGCATTTAATGAAAACTTCTGGTTCTTTGGAGGGCAGTGTGGCAGTGGTGGAAGCAGAAACAGTGCCCTGAAGGGCTTGGCAGCAGTGGCACCAGGGGGCATTTGCCCTCCCCCCAGCCAATGGCAAGACCACCACTGTCTAGAACCAATGCACCACATTGCAGACCCAAGCTAAGGGAGCAAATGTTCCTTTATCTTGAGGAGGCCTCTGTCACTGCCCCCGCCCCAGGATGCAGCACAAACCACTTTGGTACAGCTGAATCGGCATGTTGGTTAGAATTGGGCAGAAGATTTAGCCGAGAGGGTTAATGCCTCCGTTTGCCCGAAGATAACAGATGAAGATCTGAAGGTTGTGAGCTCGAGACTACCGGAAGTCTCTGTGAGCGGCAGACCTTGCAAACTGCGGCTGAGTAAAAGCTGAGTTCCAGCTGCCTCGTGGGAGGAGGAGTGTGCTGAAGTCAGCTGCGTCTCTGAAGGGAGCAGGGAAGCCTCTTATCAGCCAGCAGAAGACAGACGGGTGGCTAAGAAAGAAGGCTAAATCCTGAAAGAAAGATCTGTATGAGTGTTGTTCTTGAAAGATAGAACATTTCTGTAAATTGAAAAAACCTTTGGGTTTGTGAATAAAAGTCTGCCTATGTAAACCGCCTTGAGTTACAGTCATTAGAGAAATCTAGTGATCTTAAGAAAGGTGGTATATAAATACATTTTTTATTATTATTATTATTATTATTATTATTATTATTATTATTATTAATGTGCTTTAACACATTCCCTGTGGAATATATTTTCACCCCATTCCACGCATTTTGACCAGGGATCTCCAAACTTTTCAGTATGAGGGCCATATTGTATATTTTACACGTTTTCACAGGCCAAAAAAATTAGTTTTGTAAATGAGTGAATGAAATTTAAAAGGACAAATAAGTTTTACTTAGATCTTTTCTTCTAATCAGCATGATCCGATTCAGAACAAAAGAGAAATTTGACAATTACAAAGAAACAATGCCTTCCTTAAACTAAGGAATGGTCAGTAAAAATGTCAAATGCTCTGGCAAAAAAACCAAGTTGCACGGCCTGGATAAAACATTGTGGAGGACCAGATGTGGCCTCTGGGCCATAGTTTGGAGACCTATGATTTAGCCTGTTTCTCACTGCTGCCCCCCGAGCTGTGAGGCCACGTAGCCCAAGTCATGCTCCATGCAGATGTTCACTCAGCTATCCAGGTGTTTGCAATAACATATGACATCACCACCAAACCCCCAGAAGCCACACTACGCCCCCCATGCAGCAACAGAAGGGCTAGGTGAAACAGAGGGAATTGTCACAGGGAACACTGTTCCTCTCTGGTGTGAATTCATTCATGAGAGGAGCTGAATGGGCACCGAAGACCCTTCCACAAGCCAAGCACATATATGCTTCCTCCTCTGTGTTGTTCTCTTTGACAGACAGTATGTTTAACATTCACATGGAAGCTTCTTCCACACTGTAAGCCAGTGGTTCTCAGACCTTTTAGCACCAGGACCCACTTTTTAGAATGACAATCTGTCCAGGACCCACTGGAAGTGATGTCATGGCTGGAAGTGCCGTCATTGTGACACCAGAGCCTGCTGCTTTCCTGAGAATGCAGCCATCAGTTGGGTTATTTCTCAGCCATTTTCAAAGTGAATCAGAAAGATAAAAGCCTATTTACAACCTTGACACAAGCAAAACAACCACACAGTCATCCCCCTTTCCAGCATCCCATCTTTTCATATTTTCAATACGGCTGCTCAAGGTGCTTTGCGACCCACCTGAGACTGGCTCACGACCCACTGTGTGTCCCCACCTGCAGTTTGAGGACCACTGCTCTAAGCATTTATATAGTTTTTCTTGTATGGGTTCTTTGATGAGAAACGAAGCTTGACCTCTGATTGAATCTCTTTCCACATTCCATACATTTATATGGTTTCTCCGCTGTGTGGGTTCTTTGATGCACACTCAGATGGGAGCCCTGAATGAAGCACTTTCCACAGGTCAGGCATTTATATGGTTTATCCCCTGTGTGCGTTCTGTGATGCAAAATCAAGTTTGAACTCTGACTGAAGCTCTTCCCACATTCCATACATTTATATCGCTTTTCCCCTTTGTGAATTTTTTCAAGTGAAGCCAGGCTTATGTTTGCAGTGAAGGTCTTTCCACTCTCTCTATATTTATACGGCTTCTCCCCTGTGTGGGTTCTTTGATGAATAGTCAGGGTTGAGCTCTGACTGAAGCTCTTTCCGCACTCCATGCATTTTATAGTTTCTCCCTTGTATGGGTTCTTTGATGTAAAGTCAGGCCTCTCCTGAAACGGAAGCTCTTTCCACATTCCATGCATTTATATGGTTTTTCCGCTGTGTGGGTTTTTTGATGCAGAGTCAAGCTTGAGCTCACACTGAAGCTCTTTCCGCACTCCAAGCATTGATAAGGTTTTTCCCCTGTGTGAGTTCTTTCATGAATGGTCAGGTTTGAGAGCCAACTGAAACTCTTTCCACACTGCACACATTTATGCAGATATTCCCCTGTATGGATTCTCTGATGCACAGTCAGCTGTGACTTCCAACAGTAGCTCTTTCCGCACTCCAAGCATTTATATGGTTTCTCCCCCGTGTGGATTCTTTGATGCTGATTGCAGTGTGAGCTCTGACTGAAGGTCTTTCCACACTCTGAGCATTTATATGGCTTCTCCCGAGTGGATTCGTTGATGCAAAATCAGGGTTGAACCCACGCTGAAGCTTTTTCCACACTCAAAGCATTTATATGGTTTCTCTCCTGTGTGAGTTCTTTGATGTTTAGTCAGGTTGGTGTTCAAAGTGAAGTATTTTCCACACTCCAAGCATTTATATGGTTTCTCCCCTGTGTGAGTTCTTTTATGAGACATCAAGTTTGAACTGGAAATGAAGCTCTTTCCACACTCCAGGCATTTATATGGTCTTTCCCCTGTGTGAGTTCTTTGATGTATTTTAAGTTTTGATTTATTACTATAGGTCTTTGAACATTGAGGACATTTTGCCTTCCTCTTTCCAGTTCCCTTTTCTGGATTAGCTGGATTGACTCTGAGATCTTTGTCTTTTTTATGCCTCCATTTGTCTGTCTGTTTCCCATCCTGCTCCTTTGATCTATTTTGATGTGCAGCTTCCTCCCTTGGGTAGATCTTTTTCTTGGCACTAAAATGTGTGCTTGTAGTGAATCTGTTTCTCCGTTCTGAGCATTTCAAGGATGTCTTCCCCCTGTGAATTTTGCTGTTAGTTGATTTAGAACTGATTGTTTCCACATGCAAAGAACTCTTGTTCCTTCTCTTCTCTTTGTAATTTTCCTTTGGAACTGGGATTTCAGCCAGGTCACAACGCTCAAGAACAACACGCAGAGTCCTGAAAGCAGGTGATGAGTTCTCCTCTTGTCCCCCTGAACCATCCTGGTCTTTAAATGTCACTAACTCTAGGCCAAGCATGGTCGTTTCCTGTGACACCCCAAGAGGCTCCTTCTGAACCTCATTGTCTTGCCTGTGGCTTCCTGGAATACAGACAGAATCTTGGTTAGTGGTGCAACAGAAATGGAACCTGTAAAGCACTCTGCTAGAATACTCAGAAGTATACTCAGAGTATTCTGCTAGAATACTCAAAATTATGCATGGAAGGGATAAAGTCAATAGAGGGATGTTCTTTTCCCTCTCTCAAAACACCAGAACCAGGAGGCATCTGCTAAAACTGAGGGTTGGGAGAGTTAAAACAGATAAAAGGAAGTTCTTTTTTACCCAGCGGGTAGTTAATCTGTGGAACTCTTTGCCACAGGAGGTGGTGATGGCATCTGGTCTTGATGCCTTTAAGAGGGGATTGGACGGATTTCTGGAGGAAAGGTCCATTGTGGGCTATAGGCAATGATGGATTGTGCAACCTCCTTACAAAGGTGGTGGGCTACTTCAGAGTACCGGGTGCAAGGGAGTGGCAACAGGATGCAAGCATCTTGTTGTCTCATGCCTCCCTGGGGCATCTGGTGGGCCGCTGTGAGATACAGGAAGCTGGACTAGATGGGCCTTTGGCCTGATCCAGCAGGGCTCTTCTTATGTTCTTAAGTATTATTATTATTTATTGGATTTATATCCCGCCTTTCTGTCCAAAGGCACCCAAGGCGGCATTACAACAAGAAACAATAAAAACAGAATTTAACATTAAAAACAATTGACAAACAATATTAAAATACAATTTAAAAATTTAAAAAACAACAATTTAAAAAACAACAAGCCCCGTACAATTTAAGTACAATTTAATAAAAATTAAGTACAATTTTTCCCACGCTTTATTAGAGAAGAAGAAAAGGCATCCCCAGTATCCATGGTTTCAGGTGTCTGCAGGAACGGGGGGAATGGAACCCCAGCAAAGACTGGGTCATGCCTTTACAGTAAATAACATAAATACATTTGATAGATAGTTACATTTCCAAGTAACAAAGCCGAAGCTCTGAATGGGTCTTGTCTCAGGGTGCAATCCTAACCTGGAGTTAGACCAGCACAGTTAGGCCAGCCAAGTTTGGCAGGCACAAGGGACACCGTAAAGTATGTTTGGACCACACTCAGAGTCAAGGAGGCCAGCACACAGATGTGTGCCATCCTCCCTGAATCTGAGAGTGGTCCAGACATGCTTTACAGTAGCCCTTGTGTCGGCCAAACCTTGCTGGCCTAACTGTACCAGCCTAACTCCAGGTTAGGATTGCGCCATCAGTGGCAGAGCGGCTGCTTTCCATTCAGAAGGTCTCAGGTTCGATGTCTGGCAGAATCTCCAGGTGGGGATGGGAAGGACCTATCAGAAACCCCGGAGAGCTGCTGCCAGTGAGCACAGACTGCACTGCACTAGACAGACGAAGTGGCTTACTCTAAACAAGGCAGCCCGATGTCAATTTCAAGGTCCTGTTTGCTAGGCGTTCACTGATGTGGTTGCAGTACAGTTGGGGTCCTGTGCCTTGGAAAACTGCACGACAGGCAGAAGGGTCACGGGAACAGCCAATTCCCAAGCTCCTCAAGTGGTGGCAGTCTCATGCCTCATTTGGGCACGACTGCTGTACTACGCATAATCAGGTTACCTACCTGCTGATTTGTCTTCCTTGAGATCCTGGAAAAATGCACACTCCCCTTTTCCCAGCTGGGAAACGAAGGCAGGTTTGGGAGATTCCTCTGAGAAGGAAACAAGGAGATGAGTTACTCAGGAGTACCAAAGATCCCAGCTTTCCAAAGTGACCCGATTCTAGGCTGCCCCACCCAAACACAGAGTGGGACAGAGAAGTGGTGACTGCTATGAGCTCCCACACACAAATATGATGCAGAAACAGCACTGCAGATCTCAAAGGTATCAGTGCCGCCAGAGGTGTTTCTATAGGCATGACAAAGCTCTAAGTGTTGCAAGAAGCCTTACCCTGTCATGTAAATCCCTCCTCTCCCTTGCTGCTGTAGCCAGTAAGCAACGCCAAGATGTTGCTGTTCCCTGTGAGGATTGGCTAAAATGACGCAGGAGAGGAGTGATTTCCATTGCAAGGTCAGGCTTCTTGCAAAACTGAGAGCTTTGCCATCCCTGTAGAAATGCCACTGAGTGCTGCTTATGTGAGTAATAAGCTACTGACTCATGAAACCTGAACTGAGGGCACGATCCTAACCAGGTTTCCAGCACTGGCATAGCTGTGCCGCGGGGGCATGTTCTGCAGATTGCAGTGGAGTAGTCATCACAGAGGCTTCCTCAAGGTAAGGGAATATTTGGTCCCTTATGTCAGAGCTGCATTGCCCTTAACCCAGTTGGTTAGGATTGCGCCCTGAATCACTTGTAGGAATCCTGCATTGTCTTTCATTTGGCTCCTGCTTTTCCTCATCAAGCCAGCCCTCAGGAGTGAAACGGAGCAGCAGGCAAGGCGGGGGCCTCACTGACTCTCAGCAAAGACCGAGGACGGATGCTGGAACTGCCTGCCGGGAAGGACCCCTTTCAGCTGCCAAATCCATCCTCCCCACGACTGATAGCTCACCGCTCTGTGTCGATAGCACCAGGCAGGAGGAAGCCCGCAGCACCGCCAGGCAGGAGGACGCAGGAAGCACACAGTGGGGCTCAAAAGCACAACGCAGCTAAAAGACAACAGGAACCCCCCCCACACACACACACACGTGCCAATGACACCGCCTAAGCACCGCGTTGTGTCTTCTCGCCCCCTCCCAGGGTCTGTCCCACCCCTCACCTGGCCCTCTGTGATCTCCACCAGCAGCAGCCCTCCCTGCGACTCCCCGCTTTGCTCCGGGACGTCAAGGCGAATGCGTTGGATCCATGAAGGTAAGATAACAGGAGACGACATGCCTTAAGAACTAACAGGAGCGAAGTGAAGCCAGGGGGCGGGCTTAGCAGCCATGTTGGTATACTCAAAACAATCCTCATTCCAACCATTTCAGATTGCTTTGCTTGTACTGTTTAGGACTGAATAATTTATTCCTTAAATAAAAACTTACGAAAATAAAAACATGTGATCGTGTAGAAACATTATTGGTAACCTTATTATGATTTAATATGCACTTACAAGGTTAAATTCCTCATATTACTGAACATACCTGACGAAATGCTACTTGCTGCCTATTTAAACTCAGATTGCACTATTTTCACAGACTTATTTTTTGAAATCTACACAACCAAAATTAAAACGGCCATGCCCCATAAAAAAAATTCTGTTAATGTTCAGAATTTCATAAATATTACAGTGGAAAATGAAAGGCGGAAAAATAAAGTGCGAATGGGAAGGAAAGAAAAAAAAGGGGAGGGTGGGCAAAAATTAGATAAATATATAGGAAAATTACATTAAAATCTCCTCATAACACAAGTAGTTGTCAATATGAGAGTAATTCTTTTTTACTTCTAGACTATTAAGAGTATTTTTTTAAACTTCTACACTCACCCCCCCTAAAACAAATTCTGTTATTGTTCAGAATCTCGAAAATATTACAGTTTTGCTTCATTTCCCCGGGGAGGCCTCGAACGCTCAGTAGGAACTGCAGGAGGCGGATTTGCAAGCTGGCCCCATCCACCTCCTGCAGTCCGCGATTCTTCTTGGAGCCAAAGAGTCTGCAGGCGCCTGTCCCGGGAGGGGCTCGGCTGGATGCACTCCCCGCTTCCTCCTGGTCCTCACCGGGCTCCCTCGCAGCATCCTCAAGGACGCCTCAGCAGCGCCCATTAGCCCGTGGAACTACCCGGCCCGAACTTCAGCCCCACAAGCCCTGCCTGAACGTGCTTCTTCCGAGCCCCCCGTTGCAGTTCCTTCCCGTGGGGGAGGGCGATGAGTTCAGCTGCTGGCCCGGCAGACTCTGTGCAGAAAGCGGAACCTCTGCAGACCCCCCACCCTACCCCACCCCCAGGGGCGAATCTATTTGAAAGGGCGCCCATGGCGCCCAATGAAAATGC